>CALNHX010005419.1:0-107305 GCA_940337035.1 Agriotes lineatus
ATACCTACTTAAACCAAAGAAAATAAAATGACACAGTTAATAAAAACAAACATATTCGAGTCAACAATACATTTAACATAGCTTAAAAGTATTGCATATTGCAAATCCAACTAGTAGAAGTAAACACAATTTTGTTGAAAAATCAAGACTAGTGCAGGAAAGATTATGTTTGACATTGTGGTAATTGGTAAATAATACTTAATTCTGCTGCACTAACTAAATCATTTTCAGAAGTGTTCTCTTCTTTTAATACGCAATTATTAAGAACGTTATTATTCATCATAGAAGCAACAGAGAGTTGACGAGCCTTCGTTTTCTGATGTTGCAAAATCTAAGTTGACATAAATGAAGGTTCGATGAGCCCTCATATTAAAAATAAAAACCTACTTCTCTTACTTCTTGATTTTTAATTGAAAATCCTTGTGGCACAGAATGCACCTTGCTTTAGAGTTGCCATTTGATACATTTTTTATAAAATTATATTTACCCTCTTATTTTTATATGAAGAGGTGTATTGTCTTCGTTTTCGAAGCACCGAAGCTGTGTCACTATCATTTTCACTAGTGTCAGTATATTACTCTTTATTACTGACGACGACGTAGCCATATTACTTGTTTTTAAAATAAAGCAAAGTTATAAGAAATACTAAAATATGAATATTAAGCACATACCACACCATCAGTTAGTTTGACAAACTAAACTGTCAGTCTGTTTTAATGACGTCACAGTTGTAGTTTGCTCAAAGTTTTCTTTTTATTTTTACTCTCCAGCTCGAATCAAATACAAAATTAGGTTATCTGAATACCGATGCAGAACAGGGAGTATTATTACAGACAGTCCGAGACTAACTCATGAACGGACGAACCACCATGGGAGGAACACTAATATAAATCATCAAATAATGATTTTAATTCTCTCATAATGTTAATGCGAAATATAGAAGATTTTGCTTCTATATTTTAGGTACTTAGAAGATAGGAGATGTTCACGAAATATAGAGACTTCTATCAAATATAGAAGGTCTGGCAACCCTAGTTAGCCCCTGTACCGATTCACTTGTTAGAAAACTGTATGTGAAGATAATGAAGTAAAATTAAGAGGCGCTCGATCGTGCAAAAACCACATATCCCGTTTACAGTCTGATGGCAAGTCTTCCAATAAACCTGGAAATGTATTTTGTAGAAATTTTAAGTAATTGTCTCCATCATTTAGGCGATTTGGTAAAATGACGATAACTGTGGGAAACCTGCCGTTTATTCCTGACCAAATGGGTATTTTAATCTCGTACTGAAAGTGACGTTGCTCGATAACATGTGGATTTTGGTCAGCATACATGTGTTCATTGTGTAAATTTATAACGCCTCTCCTTGTAAAGCACGCCTTGTCAGTATATGAAAATTAATTTTTTCAGCTCTTTTCTCTTGAATAAACTAGCAAAACGCAAGACAAGCCCCAGGATCAGCTGGCAAAAGCTCTCGCAAGGTTTGAATATGGTATGGATGTAGCTCTTTAAAAAGTCTGTGTGCTACATACTTCTAAACTCCTGCTTCAAGTGCCAGGCATTAAGTACTTATTTCAGGAGTTCCTTCTGCTCTTTCCAAAATTTTTGCTTCTACATGCGGGATATGAATTACACGAGGAAGTCCACGATCAGCAGTAACTGGTGCAAAACTTCCTGTTTCGCGAAGGCGTCTTTCAATATTTGGAAAAATTCTACGATCAAGAATGCGACGATTCGGAAATCTTTCTCTGTACACTCTCACACTCCTGCTACAATTTCTTTCACAATATCCTAAAACCGGCATAAGGGTATCTTACTACCATTATTATGGAAATGATTAAATGTTGATAATTACTTAACAATTCTCTTACAGATACCTGAGAAGTGAGCATACTAGGAAACAATTGCTAATGTTTATAAATTACTAGCAGATTGCATCTGTATTGTGACATGCAAGGTGCAGCCATGAGACAGAAAATTTTACTAATGAATTTATCTTGCCGAAAAAAAATGAAAGTTATTAGCTTAACCCTTTAAAAGTTACCCTGTGATATGTATCGATCTTATAAGATACCTTAAGACTCGTAATACTAGTGTAACGAAAGAAATTTGGATATAGGCAAGTTGGGTTAAATCTGCTAATTTTGGCCCCAGAAATTCATGGTTAAGCCATGTCTATATATTTTAGAAACACCCTGTATATACCCATTGGTAGGTCATACATCTGAACATAGATTTTATAACGCCCCGTTTCAATATTATTTCAAAAGCGACTTTCGGACAACCTTATAGCTACATTTTGTAGCAAAATAATTCAAGTTTATCGCAGCAACCGCTTGCATTCAGAGATAAACACCCGCAACATTTTCGTGTCGAGGCTTGTTTCTCGCATTTCGATCCGAGTAGGCTGCTAAAACAGCAGAAGAGCTCAAATAGTATTGATTGTCCGAGAGGCAGTTGTTATTTTTCAAGCAAGCGAGCCGCTTGCAGCATTTGTTTTGCGGGCGCGCTTTCAGCGTTGGTAAGAAAACTCATCTAATTTTATTCTTTGGCTATTAATTTTCGTTACTTAGGCAGGATTGCTCTGCGCTCTTCGATCATCGAAATCGCTGAGTCTTCCACAATAATTAGGCCGAGAACATCGTTCAGTAAAAATGCTTCCTAGCCTATTTTCGCTTTCTCATTTCTAATATTTAGGCTGGCTAGTATGGGCTATTACGGGCTCTCACAAACGCTTAAATTCAGCAACCTTGAACTAACGTTTTGGTTCTTCCTTGAGTCTTACCAGTTTCCCGATTTCGCTTCTGTACGTAGCCAGGAAATCCAGTTATGTGCTGCTTCCTTTCGATGCTAGCTTTTTTTGAGTGCCGACCTTGGGATTCTGAGAATCTTGCGGTAAGGCATCTGCCTTGAGTCTTTATGGAAAACTGCAACGACCAGGATTCCACTTGCCGATCGCTGGACTTCTAAATCAAGTTAAATTGTAAGTATGTCAGTTCCTACTAAGATCTTAGCATCTCAAACTGAGCGTGTCAAATCAATATTTTGGCTCAATTTTTTATTACCGGTGCAGAGCGAGTACTTAAAAATCATTCAAAATTGCTGAAATAGCGTGTATACTATATTTCAGATAGTGGCCTTGGCGTTGTGCGTTTATGTCAATTACGATTGCACAGGTGTTAGCCTGAAGTTGTAATTTAAGCTATAACTAGCGAGTTTGGAAATGTTATTTGACTTGAAGTTTTTAACATGTGTGTTCTGTTAGTTTAGTCCCGATATACAATTACATGTATATGTAAGTTGGGTGACGCCAACCTTGGTTTATTTGTTCTTAATTGAATATTAAATATTCTTTTGACTGTTACTGTTTGTATTTGTTGTTGTTCTCATTACTACATTTAGATTGAGGTATTCAGCGAAGCTTACAAGGTAAGTGTTGATTTATTTTACTAACTAGGTTTGTTTTATTTGTTGTGAGTAACGATATGGCGCCTAATTCTTTTATTAATCTAAAGAAAATAATCTAATGGCGTCAAATCGCACGAACGGTGTGGCCAGTTAACAGATCTACGAAATGGATCCACGAAATGGATTTGTTAACTGGCCAACTCGTTCGTGCGATATGACGCCATTAGATTATTTTCTTTGGTGATATGTAAAGTGGCATGTCTACGCCTATAAACCGGAAACAATTGAGTACTTGGAAGCCAACATTCGTCGCGTTATTGCCGAAATACAGCCTGATTTACTGCGAAGAATGTGTGAAAATTGGACCTTCAGATTACGTCATGTACGCGCCAGCTGCGGCGGTCACATGCCCGAAATCATAGTCAAACAGTAATGCCATAAAATTATCTTTCAAATAAAGCCAATTTCATGGATATTAAAAACATTTTTCTGTGTTTTATTTCAATTTAAAGTTCTCCGCCTCTAAAAAAACACCCTTTACTTAATGAGAAAGTATTACATACGTAGCGCTAGTACTGTTGGAAGTCACAATATGTAGAATTATTATGATGTATAAGTTATCACAAACTTATTAGTTGTATTTGTGTATACTTTAAAACTGACGCACTTAAAACATTTGGGAAATATTTTTATAATTTTCAATATAGAATATAATTTTGAATTCTTTGTCCTAACAGTAATATAAAGACATCTCATAACATATTTTAGTGTAGGCATGCAGTTGATTACAGGTACAGAAAGTTTAGCAAAGAATCACACCATGGTTTCTAGTTTCAATAACCGCTGTATAAAACTTCCAAAAGAAGATATGTATTAAACATCGCAGTGCCGTGTCCATTAAACTAATTATCAACTATTGTCGCTATTGTCAGTGAAGTTGCTTATTTACCATGGCATAAATTCACTTCGCAAATGCACTATGCTACTTTGCTTTTAACTAATTTAAATTGTAAAAAGAGAATGAGCAGCTTTGCCCATTTTCGCTTAAAATAATTTAAGCTATCAATCGTTCTCGACAATACAAAACAGATTTATGTGTGGAAACTTTCCAAAACACAGCCATCCGGTTTTACGTTTACAAATTTCATGGCTGAACTTCCTAGCATAGAATATTTGTACGTAGCAGCATACGGGGTCACGTTGACAGCATAATTAACATTATCGCCAGGATTACTGAAATACCTCAACTGCAGCTTGATCTTTCAGGCGCTTTAAAACCGCCGGGAACGTGGAAGGATATAAATATTTGATAGTACCCTAATAAACAACTAAACAGACTGTTTCGTCTCGAAGCAGGTACTTGAAAATGTAAAACTGTGCTTAAGAACGATAACAAAGCACTGAAACTTGCTCCATATCTCACTTTATTTCCGGTTATCTTTGCCAATAAAATACGGATACAACCACGAAGTTGCGTAATTCTGCTTCGAAACTGTTCCAGTTTATTCGGCCATATTTCCAGTTATCTGCAATTATCAAAACTAAAGTTGCGGTCAGGAGTTATGGTTTGGACAACGATTAGATGTGGTCCTGGAGTTCGGGAGCTTCTTGGGTTCTTGGCGATAATTCCGCCTTCGCGATTGGATAGCAGGTGCCCCCGTTTGATTAGATAACTTACGATACAAGTTCGCGATAGTTCCCCGGGTGATAGTCTGATATCGGCAGTTAACACCAACATACTTGGAGCCAAGACCAACAATGCATATTCAAAGTCTCGTCTGTTGCCACAGTAACCTTTCCTAAGTGTAGATGCAGGACTTACAGCTAAGTGGAAGCATTTGTACAAACAGTTGCTAAAACTAAAAGATGTAAAGCGGAACTCTTAACAACATTACTTTTGAAGTTGTACAGTTTCGAGGAACAAATTGAAACAAATATACCTTATGTATGTGCTTACGTGTACAAGCATTACCAATTTGTTGACTTCTAATAAAGTTACAAGTAGAAAAGTATAAGAGACGAGCATGTGCTTATATTATGAAGTTGCTAAGTAACAAAAAGTTTTCGATACCGAATGTACCTGGAATATTGATAAATAACTCATAATTTTAACACAAATATGCCCTTCCCTTGTTATAGCTGAATATGTAAGCTGGCATTTTAGCTTCCTCGCCAACTAAATTTAGTGACATATAAGTGTCACACAGCAGCAATTCAGCTCCGTAGAAAATACTTGCATATAAATTATTTTCATCGCCAAAGAAATGTGTCAGTCACATCTCACTCCTAATAATTGTAACCAGATATAAATACATTCTAATCTCACTACTTATATATTATATGCGCCATTTAAATCAGATTTCTATCAAAATCTACTAAGAAATTTCGCAAAGACATTCCCATTATGTATAAATTACCTCCGTATAAATCTTGCTAGCTATGTATGTTTAAATTATAGCACTACGTAATGGCATTACTCTCAGAAACCTGACTTTATAAACAGAGCCTCACTCCGTGTAAATTTCGCTCTTCATGCCGTTCTACGTATGATAAGAAAGTGTCTGGGCCGCAATATAGTACAAGTATTACTATTACAACGTTAGTCACGTTACATACATGCTATTCTGATTGAATCACTGCGACTACCTAAATCAGGGATGAGCAACGCGAGGCCCGCGGGCCGCTTGCGGCCCGCCGCACTTGCTCTGTTCTCGTTAAAAAAAATCACACTTTAGCTCTAAAACAATTAGGGTAGCCAAAAGTTTAACATTCCAAACTTAACATTGAAATCGCTATGCTGTGTTGTGCAAGTCACCGCCTGGTGTATAAATTAATTTATTATCTAAAAAACTTAGCTAGCTTGGTCAAATAGTATCTATTCAATGTGCACCTCTGTATGTATAAGTTCACACCATTCCCAAGGCGTGCAAAATTATTATCGCCACTGTTACAGTGACTACAGTACCACATTCCCACTGCATATAAATCTCGTTCGGCATAAATTCACGCCAATGCCCCCATATATAGTACATTCCCAACACCGTCAAAATGACAAAATTCACTTCCGTATATATATATATCGCTAGATACAAATTCACGCTATTTTCACTATTTAGAAATTGTTTCACTATTCAAACGTAATGCCAATATAATGGTTTGGTTAAAAAATGCAACTCAACGTAAATCTCGCTAGGTATAAATTTACACAATTCCCATGTGTGTAATTCAGTATCGCTAATGTTAAAATTACTATGATACCACATTACCAATGCATATAAATCTCGTTCGGTATAAATTCACGTCCATGCCGCGACGTATAAATTTCCTACACCGTCTAAATGACAGAATCCGCTTCTATCGCTAGATACAAATCCATTCTATTTTCACCATTTATAAATTGCTTCACCATTCAAACAACCAACGCCAGAGTATTAGCTTTCTTAAACAAAATCTCACTCAATGTAAACCTCGGTAAGTATAAATTCACACCATGCCCGGGTGTGTACTAAAAATATTATCGCCACTGTTACAATTACTATTAAACTACATTTGCACTGTATATAAATCTCCTTCGGCAAAAATTCAAGCCCACCTCGCCATGTATAAATTTCCTACACCGTCTAAATGACTTAGCAAACTGCTGCTTCGGCATAAATCTCGCAATATTAACTTGGTTAAACGAAAACCCAATCAAATATACACCTCTATATGTATAAATTCACATCATTTCCATAAGGTGTAAATTACCACCACTGTTACAATAGCTATCATACCACATTCGCACTGCATATAAATCTCATTCGGCATAAATTTTTGCTCATGCCGCAATGTATAAATTCCCTACACCGTCTGAATGACTTACCTAACAGAATTCGCTTCCGTATATATCTCGCTAAAAACAAATTCACTCTATTCCACCATTTAGAAATTACGTAACTATTCACACGGCTAGTAATAGCGTCTTAGCTTAATTAAACAATATCCTGCTCTATGGAAACCTCACATAATTCTCATGGCATGGACTTAGATTATTATCGCCACTGTTGTAATTACGATGATACCAGATTTCCACTGCATATATATATATATCGTTCAGCATAAAATCACACACATACCGTCACGTATAAATTTTACATTGTGTAAATTACTTAGCCAACAGAATCCGCTTCGGTATAAATCTCGATAGATACAAATCTACGATAATCCCAGTAACAGAGAATTAGCTTGGTTAAACAAAATCCCACTCAATGTAAACCTCGTTATGCATAAATTCACGCCATTACATTACATGCAAATTATCATCACTGATACAATTACCATGATACAACATTTACCCAGCTTATAAATCACGTTCGGCATACATTTCCTAGAAGTTCTCTGCATGATGTCATTTTTGACAGTGGTTCATCTAAGGCCAGCCTGATTAAGGTCTTCTCGAAATGTTGGATTAATTTCGGGTCCGTACCGATTATCAAGATGTTCTCTGAATGAAGTAATTTTTGACAGTGGAGTAGACCAAAAACTCCAAAAACGTCGTGACATAAACACCCGAGACACTGGAAAAGGCTCGATAAAACATCTCATAATAAATTTCCTACACTGGTTCAACGGTATCGCACTCAATGTAAATATCGCTGTGTATAAATTTACACCATTCAGTACGTATAAATTATTCTAACTATTTAGTGACCTTAGGAGTTTATACGTGACTAAATTCGTGAGGTGTAAATGTAAGCTGTTTTCTTTACTTTAAAATTACCTTCACTGCCTAAATGGCCGGTTTAGATAAATTTATAAGCACTAGAATTAGAGTAAATTTACACATACCGAAATTAAATGATCTTTATCGGTACTTCGCTTAAAATATGTGTGCATTATACGCAGTGGGATTTCTAAGAAGCAAAATTTCTACTGTGTACCAAAATTTGACGATATATGTAGTGTATCCCATAAAAAAATCAACTTACAACGACAGTGACGAAAACTTCAAAAAAAAATGAGACTGAACAATTCATAACATTATACGAGATGATTTCATTAAGTAACAAACGACTTCCGGGATTGGACCGTGTCATCATTGAGATCGAAAAACTCAACGTTTTGCCCACTTTCGTAAGGGGCTTCATCAGGAGAAAAAGCAAAAGAGCACGGTAACTCAACGTGTAAACCACGCCAGAGGCGAAACTCTAATGCAAGGGAAGGGATAGAAGAAAACAGGAAAATTGAATATAATATTTACCTTCGTTACTTTGTTTTGTTTGTAATTTCTAATTTTATGTTGCTTTATCAAATGCAGTGACACATTTAGCCGTATTATCATCTCACGATTCAAGCTGTAATTAATTAAAGTTACTATTAAGCCCCATAGCAACGATATGTTCTAGTTGAAGTATTTGTTATATACATTGGGATGCGCATAAAAGCATCTCTCTCCTTGTTTACTTTATACATGACAGCATTATAAAAAACAGCAATGTCGAAAATTGTGCTTAGTAATTAGTCAAAAGTGCCTTCAATTAAAATTAAGCTGTATCGTGTCCCGTTCTAAACATTTAAATAACTTGCTAACTTACAAAACTGAAAATGACTTGTGAAATTGTATATTACAAGTTTATTCCCGTTAAATAAAGTGAAACGGCAACCTAAAATTTGAGTAGTTACATAAACTGCACACAAGTTTCCGACGCCTTCTAAATTTTAAATAGGACATGTGAAACCGCCAGCATCATTCCAATTTTTAAAATTCGTATGGAAACGATATTAAACCGGGGAAACAGTATTAAAACCTGAATAATAAATGAAATAAAATGATCCCGTCAACAAAAATGGAGATTCACGGTCGACTCAGTTTGATATTCGCGGTTTAAGCCTTAATAAGCGTAAACGTGGCTCATCACGATTTTATAGCCCACAAATTTCAGACAACAGGGCTAGTAAAAAATATCCAAGTTCTTACAAAGGATTACCTTGGTCGCGAAGTAAGCGTCGTGCAAGCTCAGATTTATGCTCCATTAGATCGCTAATGCAGAAAACCCTTAAAATGTATTATATACAACTGACTTTTCCATTTATTAAAGTTTATTTTACGTAAAAACAAATAGAAGCATCGGTGTAAAAAATAAAAACAGAGTTTAAATTGAAGGTACGTTGTACATAAGCTTGTGTTATCTCTACACTTCATGTAATTATTCTAGTTCCTCGTTTCATATTATTACTTCTGCAACAAAGCTAATTTCACAACAGTTCATCTCAACACGAATAAAATAATCAAGTTGAAATTTGAATGCTATTTATTACACGAAGCACGCTCAAATGTATTTTTTAATTTTCGTTTTAACCAGCGAACACATTATTAAAATGCACCTGAACCATTTAGTTTTAGAGCAAGCAGAAATCCTGCGATTGAATTTCAATAACTAACAAACATGTCAAGCAGCCCTGCTCCATATAAAATATTAATGTGGAACGTGCAAGTTTATAGTGAAATAACGCATGTGAAAATTAACAACAAATTGACAACGGAATTAACCAGCTGTAGACGGAAAAACGAGCAGATAAATGTTACATATCTTTCTCGGCTGCTGTAATTTTTAGTAGGGCATAAAAATGATTCCAATTTCAAGTAGTATTTGAAACGAAATGCAATATAAAGGAAACGAAATTTAATTACCTGGTTAGTACGTTTGCCAAAACCATTACCGTCTACATAAGAAAGCGCTTTGTGACTGCTTCTTTGTTTTACAAATTTTCAAGTTGCAAATATATTGTTCTGAATGCGAAGCATCACGGCGAACTAGAAGTTTCACAGAAAACAGCTCCTTTTAGTAAATTAAATATTCAGGTTTTACAAGAAAATTCCGGTGCTGCTGCGTATAGCTACATTCTCCGGTGTAATTTTATGTTGCTTACGGACTCGAATACTTCTAAAGTTTTAAGCAACTCCGGCTGTGATGTTACGCCATTAACTATAAGAATAGCGGGCCTTAAAAATCACAATGAAGAACTTCCAAGAAAATTTATATTTGTTTACAACGCAGACACTACAGGTCACAATTTACCAAGTAATTGCCAAGCTGGAATACTGGTTCGCGAGGAAGAGCAGAAGGCACTTAGTGTCTTTCTGAATGCGCGCCATTTAGTCCTTATAATTTAATCTTGTGGTGTAGATCTAGTACTTTACCATTATGCATATGTTTTTTAATGTAAATGTAATGTGATATGAATGTTATATTATTAGGACTAATAAAGCCCTTTATTATTATTATTATTATTATTATTAATTAGCCTTAATTACCAATTAAGTTACTACAATAACAATATTGTTACTTTTTATAATATAGGAATAGGAAACCAGAGCTACCATGGATTAAAATTATAAATGGAAGATTAATACAAGATAAAAGCAGTATTCACGAATGTTGGAAAGAATATTTTATGAAATTGGGAGGTACGGAAAGGCCCGAACAGTCAAAATGAACGAAGATGAAGAGATCGCAATGGAAAAAGTAAAAGTCACCATAAACACTTGAAAAATGAGAAAGCAGCAGGAGTGGTGATATTAAATTGATAATGTTAAAAAAGATTAATATCTGCAATTAATGAATTAATAATATTAGTGTGGATAGAAACGAAGATTCCAGAAGAGTGGCAGACAACAGTATTGATCCCTATTTTGAAAAGATATAATAAACTGCAAAAATTAGAAGAGAATTTTATCATTGAGGGTAGTAGTAGTTCGAATATGAAGCCACGACACGTTAACACAACCTAAATATTAACAATTGTAACAAAGCAGTATTTGAATATCAAACCACCGACGCGTGGTGTAGAGGCATGGAAACGTTCCAGTTACTCAAAATATCGGCATTCAAAGATCACAATATGGAAATAGAGCTATTTAAACCATCCGCATATGCAATATATCGATTAGCATGGAAGCACCAGCAACATGAAAATACCTAAATTCACCATGTACGTATTAAAACCATTAAACTAACAATCATTTAACTAGTATCAGGAATATTAGAAGCTCGAACTTTTGACAACAGCAAAACTAAATATAGAACAGTTTTCAATATTAAAACAATTCAAGTATCTATAACGTTAAAAAGGTTATTTCAGCATTGGAGGAATACACAGGGTGTTTCATAACCTACGGAGGAGACTGAAACACTAGCTAAAACACATGGTACGGCGCACATCCAAAGGAACATCTTCGAGGAGGTCTGGTAGAACTTCTTGTAAAAACTGCAAATAAGAATGGTGCTGGTAACTCCTAAGGCCATATTAAGGTGTTGTTCAAAATACCAGCCCACAGATTCAAACTAAAACGCTGATGAAAGCTACTCTGACGAATCGCGTGCGGATTTTGACCACCCCATATGTGAGAATGATGGAAATTGAGAACTGAGAAAAAACTGAAAGTAGAAGAAACAATAATGGGAGCGAGGAAAGGGTGAAGGGTCTCCCTACAGAATTGGGAATGGAGACCACAAAGAAGATGACGAACGAAAATAAAGGAAGCCATGCATAAAAGGGGATTTGAGGATCTAGACTGGGAAGTTAGAAAGAGGTGGAAAGTAGAATGCTAGAAACGGCAAGTGAACAGAGTCTAATATATAAAATCTTGGGCAACAATAGTGATATATTTCTAACATAGATAACAGTAATAAACCATTTAAAGGATCGACACTCAACTCAAGCACAGCATTTGTTCTTTTATGGCTGTTATTTTCCACTAATCTATTATTTGTTGTTTATATATGTATGTTCGAACTATGTTTAATCATGGGTTTTAAGTAAATAGTGTGAAATAAACTGTAATCAAGTAAACACAAAAGTTCACGCAATTAGTCCACGAAAACTGCATAACTTGCGCCAGATAAGATATGTGTTAAGTTTCTGTGTCGTGATAACAATTAAATGTAAGCGACACATGCAATCAAGCGCCAGTTCCGTATTTACAAATAGACGTTGCACTTTTTACATGTGTAGTATATCGTATGTCAAAAGCACAACGCTGCGATTCTGCAATGCTAGTGGGTCAACATAACAACTCAAGCATTCAGAATTACGTTAGTTTAAACATATATGATTGTAATTTTTAATAAAAGGTCGTAAACACGGCATACATTTATTGTATATACAGTGTGTAAAAAAAGTCTGGAATATAGCAAATATTTCAGAAACTACCAGAGATGAATTTTTCAAAATTGCCAGACTTATATAGGTAAAAACGGCGCATCTAGGAAGGACAAAACCGTTTCTGTAACTGTACAGGGTGAGTCATAAAAAATACCAACTTTTGTATTTTAAATTGGACACCCTGTATATTAACGAGGAATCAAATAGTCCTTCAAAAGACAAATTCAACGATATAGGGTTTGACGGATTTATCTGTCAAAATGGCAAATGTGGGGTGACTTAAAGAATAAGGTTTACAACAATAGATCGGTTAATATTGAAGCTTTAAAGGATCATATTAAAAATGAGATACTTCAAATTTGATGGGATACTTTTGACAACGTCTTACGAGAATTTAAAGACAATATCCCATCGAATTTGACGTATTTCTTTCTAATATGATCCTTTAAAGCTTCCATATTAACCGGTATATTGTTGTAAACCTTATTCTTTAGGTCACCCCACATTTGTCATTTTGAGAGATAAATCCGTCAAACCCTATATCGTTGAATTTGTCTTTTGAAGGACTATTTGATTCCTCGTTAATATACAGGGTGTCCAATTTAAAATACAAAAGTTGGTATTTTTTCTGACTCACCCTGTACAGTTACAGAAACGGTTTTGTCCTTCCTAGATGCGCCGTTTTTACCTATATTCCAGACTTTTTTTACACCCTGTATAGCTCTGTGATACTTCTTAAGAATTCAATATACCTTTGACCACGATCGTATATTCATTGATGGGGGCGAACACAGGCTTCAAATGTTCGTAAAGAGTTGGCATGGCCTGGCCTTCTCACCCTGTCTCTTAACAACAACCTAAGCTCCACATCTCCTGTCAAAAAACTAAACTGGTTTTACAACAAATATAAAAGGTGCTAAGTTCCAATTAATCTTGGCTGCCATCTTTTACACTGTAACACGAGGTATATAAAGTCGATAACGTCCTAGAGCGTAAATAGCGGCCGTTATGGACTACTTTGTAAGGAACATTTTTGAATTTAGCTCTTTTCCGCATCTGTATTACAAAGATTAGTACTTAGTACATTTCATCTAAGCCGAAATTGACACTTTAGCTATGTTTTAAAGCTCAACCCCGTTCATTTCCAATCCTGGCGTTTTCCGGCTCATTTAATCAACGGTCTACGTTTTATTTAAATTTAGATGTGCTTGCTTGCCGCATGAACGACGTAAGTCGGCTTATAGTGTTTTTATTTCTGTACTGGAGGCCCATTGTCTACATTTTCAAAGTCACGTACAAGCATTGCACAACTTAACGCAACCTAGACGTTTCTGTATGAGTTAGAGAGAGTAAGATAAGTAATGCACGCGCACCTTCCCTTTGGCTTCGACATTCAACCGCCTAACTTGGAGGAAGCAATAAGTGTGATCGTGTGATCGAAGACCATGCGCCTTCACCGTACGACGTTGATATTAAATTAAACTGTGAATGGGTGTTATCGATCAAGTTTTTGGTTACTTGAAAGATGATTGGTGCAGTTATTGGCCGAGGTTTTTTCGTATCGCGGAGTTGGCGCTTGAAACGGATAAGTACGTTATTTAAAATTGTAATATAGTTCTAATAACGGTTGTGCTCGTTTCAATGTGTTACAGATATCGTAGGCTACAATCGTTACTACAGGAAGGTTAGGCCTTGGCCTTCTTGCTCACACAAATTCCTCCACCCTTCCATACCCTCAACAAGTTTCCAATCTTTCAATAATTACCCAACATATTGACCTGGTTCTCTCAATCAGCAATCTACGTTCTCTGAATTACTTCCTACAAAGTGCAACAATTGGGCACACTTCAGACAATACGATTTAGAGAGTGACATTTCTCTAGTCCACTTGGTATTTTTGTACTCTAAGTTCTATAGTTCATGATCTTTGATTTTTCAATTAAATTACTCGTAAAAATGGTGTAGTTAATACGAGGCTCTTAGCCTATAGTAACAAGAAGTAAAAATTGTTTACATTTACTGTATCCCTCAAAAATAAGTACGATTATGCAAATGAAACAAATTGTAACGAAGTACAGCGAAGCCCCGACTAGTACGAATAAATAATTAATCCCGCAAAATTATCCTATTTGCTATTACAACCTATAAAGTATGCTAATTACTCTAACCCTAATGAAAATATGTGATACAAATTTTGTACGCGTTGGTTATCCGTTTATTAACGTAATACAGTGTTGCCAAGGGATAATAGAATATATTTATAGTCCTTGACACCAAAAGGTAAACCAAATTTTGACTCGAATATTGACGATTACTAGGTTGGATCTTGTATAATTTCATAATTCGGCTATGCTCTGAATCTTAAAAAACTAGAGAATTGAACAATGATATAATTTAATATGTCGCTAGTTCATCCTATATACCATAACAATATTTCGGTGCAGTGTTGGCATGCAGTGGTTTTTGTCATGGGATCATTGACACGCCCGGTTCTTAAGACACATTAGTTTAGTCTTCGTAATCTGTTAGAATGGTGCTTTCAGTGCGGGGGCATAAAACGCCTATAATGTTTCATTTCACATTCAAATGTGGCAATAGATAGAAATTTATACGTGAATCTTACAATATTAAAAAAAATCCGGTACCAAGTGTCGATTGATTGATTGATTGATTGATTAAAAGCAGGGATTTAGATGGGTTAGTAGTGAGCCCAGTTTTGCACTTCGACTCTGTGGTCTTTTGTGCCCCCCTGACCCTATTAAAATAGATCTGCACCTTCAACGAGTTGTAGGAGGTGTTTTACGAGGTGCTCGTGTGTGAGAGCTGCTCCGTGTGGAGTTCCCCCGAAAAGTTGCTGTCTTTTGCGGAGTAACGCTGGACAGTCGAAGATTATGTGTGAGGCTGTCTCCTCCTCTTCCTGACATAATCTACAGAGTATATCCCCTCTGTATATGCCTATTTTGTGTAGGTGTTTTCTCAGGTGGCAGTGTCCTGTGACTAGTCCTACCAGCCGTCTGATCTGAGTTCGTCCTAGATGGAGTACATCGGTTGTTAGTCTGCGAGAAGGCGTTCTAATTATTTCCTTCCCCAGTGTTTGTCGAACTTGTGACCTTAAGCTCTGCAAGTCAGCTCTGTACCATTAGCAACCCAGCTCTGTACCATTACACCACTATGATATCGTGATATCCTTAATACAAATCGAAAAACACATACAAAGAAAAACGACCAATCTCGACCAAAAGCTTTCCAATTCCTTGCATTAACAGTCCACAAAAATTGGCGATGAATCATCCTGATAGGTTATGTCATTTTCGCGACATAATGTTTACATCCATCCGGCGGAACACCTTCACTAAACTGCATTTTCCGACTTTCCTTTAAAGCCAAAGCGGTTGCTGTCTTCACACCAATTATGCAATTTCATGAGACCTTTCATATAATTTTGGTTTAGTCGCGATTGATTGAGCAGATGTGACAAAAATTGCAAATTAGTAGAAATGGTCGGACTCGAAAGTAATATTTATTTTGTAGAAATTTAGATTAATACATAACTTTTTGTAATACTATCCCTAGTTTGTGATCACAAATGTGATATTGCTTGACCTGTGTGGACCTTTACACTAGACCTGCAAAAATCAAAGAAATTAGCGGTACAGACCAGAGTGCGGTTTTTAATAAAGTTTCAGCCCACGAAGTCGACGGAACAGTGTTCATTTTTTTGGTCACATTCAGTTGCCAGTTATACGATCACGTTTAAGGGATAAAAAGTACATCAACGTCCAGCGGAACGCCATTTGCGCCGATATGAAGTTATACGAGGCTCTAATAGAGAAGTTCATCAGCTGTCAAAACCACTTGACCAATAGTAACAATGGAACGAATTTCCCGTCCGAATGGTCATCGAATTGCTTTCGAACCGTCTCCCCGACGCATTATGTGCGCCCCTCGGGCGCTGAACTTTTGACAGCGTCTATTTTGCACGTCCAGGCTCTGTGTGCGATAGATAAATTTTCCGGTGCATGATCCTAGTTTGCACTCCGGTATTGATCTCGGCTCAAACGCTCTTTATGCGACCGTATAGGATCGCGAATGGCTGCTGACGCGATGACGCGGAATGGAAACTTCAGAAATTAAAGGAAATAAATCTGAAGTTCTCATAACAAACAGCTCGGCTCAGGCGGGCGCGGATGGATTCGAAGGCATCACACGATATAAATCTATAAATTTCGCGCTTCCATTCCGCAAGTGGGGCGCGTATTAATGACGACACGTATAGCACTTCCCGGCATCGACGACGGCGACGTCTCCAATCCGATCGGTCCACTTCCGGGTCTAAGCCTTTTAATTTCATTTCGCATTGAGGGAAAGATTCGGACAAAGGGAAAAGGAACAGGCATGCCAGATGTTGGTAATTACGGTTTTCGTATTACCAGCTGAGAGCGGACATGTGATTTTCCACTCCATTAGTTTGGACGGCTTTCCCTGTTACGCGAAGGTTCACATGTGGTTTTCATATCTACACTGGGGTTCAGGGGATTTGTTTAATTCTTACTGTCACGCGTGGAAGAGATACAAAAGAGGTGCACATATTGCAGTATTGTGACTAAAACAACAGTTCATAAAGCGACGGCCGTTTTGTAATTCTACCATGCTAACCATCACAGCTATTTATCTACAATTGTTTTTATTGTTGTCAAGAATATAATTTTTATTCTGAATGTAACTCCTAAAATCTCGGGTTTCTCCATAAATTTTGTTAGAGAGTAGATTTTATGAGAAATTACAGAAGTATTTTTAAGATTTGTCAAAACTGCGAACAGATATTAAATTTAAATTCGTTACGCCGTGACGTTGACTTTATTTTTATTTTTACTGCATCTGCACAATTCCATTTTCGAAATGAAATGCAAATAAATTGAATGGGAAGTAGATTGGTGTTCCATTTTTATCGCAATTGCTGCACGTGCGAAAACAGAGTACGGGTGCTAACATTCGCGCATGAAGTTCGTTTACTTTAGAAACCGATTTCAGCGCAGAAGGACTTTTGCGTTCGAATATCCATACTACACTTCAAAACGTGTACTAACAAACAACAGACAAAAGCTTGAGTACTCCCTCGCAATTAACATTACCGTGCATAAGGGTCGTTGTTAAACGTGTCCTACGTTAAATAACTGAATGCGACTAAAATCGTCGAACCTGATAACCACTACAAATGTGCTAACAAAGACTAGGATGTGAAAACTATTCGCCGTACACAAGACACTATAAAAAGATGTATTCTTTAATGATCTACTTAGAACCGTACTGCAATCCGCGAGTAAAACGCTACCGTAAGAGTCCGGAATATACCCGAGAAGTATTCAAGTTCTACATCTCCACACGCACTCGAAATGGGTAGACCACGGTGATAATCGTAAAGAAAAGTGCACAAGCTGCAAGCGGTGACCCTGAGGAGCCACAGAACGTGTTGACTCGAAGTTTTGTGGTTAATCTGCCCTCAAAGAACTGCAGGGAGAAAGGAGCTCGGAGGAAGTTTTTTCCAGCGTAGCTGGACGGCACACCCAAACTGTTTATGAATCTTTTCTCTAGGTGTTCCTCGTGATAGCATCAGAACCCCAAGAGGAATATATATTAAGCAGGGTTATAAAGAGGCCAGAGAGTTGAGGGTGGCCAGAGGTAATTTGCTTCTGAAATATTCTTGGACCCTAGCAGTACTGCGGATGAATAGTCAACACATCAATGTTGATTAAAAATTTACAAAATATCGCACCATTTTAAATCCACAAGAGTGCACCTCCGAAACAAGCAACACAGTACCAGAAACAAGCTGTCATTCCATCTGCCTAAGATGGCTACCGAAAACGGCTCTCTATATATGGGCAATTTTTTCCAAAAATGCTAAAATTTCCCTATTTTAAAAATTCGCACAAAGATAGACTAGGGGCTAAGCAACCAAACGCACATCACGAAAATTTGGCTATATAATGCACACCATACCAATTAATGGAAAATAGGTGAAAATTCAAGGCAATTCCTTTTTAAGTAACTGAATTTTAATTTGAGAATAATTTATGTTAACTCGTTCATACCATTGGTGTAGATTTTACTAAATAAATCATTAAACAAAATAAAAAGACTTAAATACACTTAATCCTATTTAGTAGTAATATTAGTGAACAAATTTTAGAAATATTTTATTCACCTCAGACATCAGCATAAATTTCAACTTGAGATATGAATTCATTGTAGCTTCTACGAATTTCTTCTATCGATGAATAATAGGGCACGTTGTTAGCTTTTGCCTGTTGCTAGTCGTCTTTTAATGGTTCATTATAGGCAATATGGTTTAATCGCCTCCACAACTAAAAGTCAATAACAATCAAATCTAGGTTGCCAGAATAGTGCGTCATGATAAGATGTTTAATTCATGGCGACAATTTTATTCATCAGAAAATACAATAGACTTGTGCGTTTTAAATTTAAAATGCCATTTCCGATTCCCATACGAAAATCCAAAAGTTTGAGCTCGTCAAGTTCTTCTAGGGTTTGCCAACTTGAGGTTTAAACGGTTTGCCAGGTCCTGCTGTGCTTATCTTCTTCTAAGTAGCATCATCTTTAGTTTTTCAACATTTAAAAAAGAGCCAGTTTCTAAAATTATCTTGACCAACTGACGTGCAGCAACATGAAAAACACTTACTCATGGAAATTAGAAAACTAAATAAGTCAAAGTAATGCTAAAGGGTCACTTGTCGACGTTTGAGTTGAGCCATTCCAGATATTTCCATACGATTATATACATTGTTATGACTTATGACATACCCGGCTCAGCTCTATGTTGTATTTATTAATTTAAATATTATTAATTGATATTTTTAGTTAATTATTATACTCCTATCTCATGGGTTCGGTTTTTACATCCTGCCTACTTGTTATTTGAATATGTAAATTTATTTTATAGTATACTGGCTTTATTGCATACATTGTTATGGTTTCATCGAATGCGCTCGTTTTTTAAGTTACCTATTTAACTAATGGAATGTCTCTGTACGGGATTTTTGAAGTTATGGGAAATTTCTTTATGGCAACACTTATAGTGACCTAACTTCAATATTTCTCATGCGGTACAGATTTAGTACGCTTATTTTATAACCAGCGTAGCTCAATGGTTAGAGCATCGGACTGCGGTGCGGAAGTCTTCAAATCCCAGATCGATGCCTGGCGGACGGCCTACCCAGTCGCCTTAAATAATTCGGTACCTGCGTACGAAAGAACAATGGGTAATAATGCGGTTGTCTAATGTATGATGCTCACCACATCACCACGTGTCATGAATTTGCCGGGTGTGATAGCGAGGATACGATAGCTCTGACCTTCCGCCTTGCAGGCCAAGCTCCTTCATGGGGTGATAGTGCCTCACCATTATTTTATAACCAATACATCCGCTATAACTTACTGATGTTTGGCTTATGTGACTTAACGTAAACAAAGCTACTGTAAACAAAACGCTCACGAAGGGCGCCACAGAAATTTTATCACTTAATTTTAGGAAAATGTACTCCAGACCTTGGAATCCTGTTCTGCAGAAGGACGTTTAGGCCTATATCGGCCCACCATCAATTCCCTCGTTTTCTGGGCTTCTGGCTTATGGTTATTCTGCCTTGCAAGCCTCCTAAAAACTTGCTAACGCGTGGCGTGTAGGATTATCTCTGCACTTCCTTCAATATGGCTTCAATCTCTGTTTTTGGATCCTCACAGCTATGGCTCTGCCATGATGCACGAAGATGGCTGCTGTCCTTGGGCTTCCAAGGACTCCGCTTTTTTCAGTGGACCCTCAACTGATTACCGATAAAACACCCAGAACCAGATCCTCACATCTAGACAACTTCTTCGTCTGTAGAGGGGCTAAGAATAATTGCAAACTACTTCAGCCTATCCACGACACTGCACTAACATCATTTAGGACCTTTTTTTGTTTTCATTATTTATAAACGATATTGGACTATGTTTAAATTCAAATTATCTTTATCTACGACAGTGTGTACAATTGCCTTTTAGTTGGCAGTTTTAAGTTTATAAAACGACTGTTTAATAACATGTTTTCATTAGTTTACGTCGTCAGTAGTAACGTGTTTAAAAAATTTCATTAGGCACGTTGTCAGTAGCAACGTGTTTTAAAATTTTTAAAACACTCAAAATTACGACCGGTTGCTGGTAATCCTAATTTACATTTTTTTATGTACTTACCGTGTTTTCTGGATTCTATCGTAGATAAAATATTGTACGATACACATGCGTAAAGCATCTCTAGTCACTCGCGGGGTTTAAAACGCTCGCTCACTCGCGTTTTAACTCTACCCCACTCGTGACTAAAGAGTAACTTTACGCACTTGTACTGTAAATTACTATTTATTTTCAGATACAAAAATTTTAAAAGTTGAAAAAATATGACTATTGTAAGTCATGTTTTTTCGTTAGAAGATTTTGCAGCTAATTTTGTTGTTAATATCAATCTTTACTAATGGTTGTAAGTGAAATCATTAGTTGTGTCATAGCATGTTAGCTATTTTTCATTAAAAATCATTTTAACGTTTCGCTATATAATATAGCTTTTTCAGACTTGATACAACTTGTTTATAACAATTTAAAAATTTTCGGGACACACACATTTAAAAGGCACAAAAGTTTTTTATCTAGAAATAAGAAACATTTTATAAGTTAGATTTGAGAACCAATAAAATCCTCTGTTTTTTTTACCTTTTGTTTTCTTTTTAATGTTTATATATGTTCCAAGTCATAAAGTGGTTATAGTTTTATACTATTAATTTCAGTTTTAAATTGGTTTAAGAATAGTGTAAAATTGGATTTCACCATTTGTTATTTTTAGTAGTTTGTGGTATACTAAAAGAGAAACATTATTTTTTATTAAAATTATGTAAGATACTTAATTAATAGAATATCTTACTTGGTTAGTTGTTTGATTTATTTCTCTTTTTTATTTCCTCTATTTTTCCTATTTCTTAGACCTGTTATGGATGTTTAATAGGTACGAAAAGTTTGAATTATATTATAAATTATTTCTGATGTTATTTATTTGGTATTTCTGTAACTTTAATAGTGTAGGTTAATAAAAAAGGGATTGGTGTTTTTGATTATATAATTAGTTCATTTTTAATTTTAATCATGGGTTTATCATTGTTAATTTAACAAAGTGTATTACCTTTTTTAAGTTAAAATGGTTGATTTCGTATTTTTATTTTGATTTTCGAATTGCTGTTATTCGCTAATTTTCATTTAGTATTTTACATTTTTCTCATTTGTGTTGGTGTTCTTCCACCCTGGTTTTGAGGTTTTTTTAAGTTGTTTTAATTTCTATATATGTATTTTAGATACAAAGGAGTCCTTTATTTTGTGTTATTTTCACTTGGGTTTTTGTTTTTTAGTTTCTTGGTTTTTTGTATTATTGAACCATCTGTTTCGGGATCACTAAAATAAATAATACCTGAAATAATTTGTAATATAATTCAAACTTTCCTTACCTATTAAACATCCATAACAGGTCTACGAAAGAGAAAAAGGAGAGAAAATAAAAAAAGGAAATAAATCAAACAACTAACCAAGTAAGATATTCTATTAATTAAGTATCTTAAATAATTTTAATAAAAAATAATGTTTCTTTTTTAGATAACCACAAACTACTAAAAATAACAAATGGTGAAATCCAATTTTACACTATTCTTAAACTAATTTAAAACTGAAATTAATAGTATAAAACTATAACCACTTTATGACTTGGAACATATATAAACATTAAAAAGAAAAAAAAACAGACGAAGTTATTGTTTCTCAAATCTAACTTATAACATGTTTCTTATTTCTAGATAAAAACCACACATTTAAAAGGCACAAATTTTTAAATTGTTATAAACAAATTGTATCAAGTCTGAAGAAGCTATATTAAATAGCGAAACGTTACTTTAAAATGATTTTTAAGGAAAAATAACTAACATGCTATGACACAACTAATGATTTCACTTACAACCATTAGTAAAGATTGATATTAACAACAAATTTAGCTGCAAAATCTTCTAACGAAAAAACATGACTTACAATAGTCATATTTTTTCGATTTTTTAAGTTTATTAAATAATACAGCTGTAACAAACAACTAATTTTTAAAAAGGTCATCTGTGGATTGTATTTCCTTGGAAAAGGATCTGGATGCTCCGGCGCAACGGTGTACAGTCATTATGATATGCATTTGAATATTGATAAATGTAAGCATATAAGGTTTAGCAGAAAACGTGATGATGCTCTCTTTCAATATTACATTAACGATGAAATTCTAGATAATGTTTCAGTTATTAGAGATCTGGGTGTTTTATTAGATAGATCCCTATCTTTTGTTAATCATATATTGATTATATTGTCAGCAGAGCTGAGACTGTCGGGTTTTATAAAGAGAGTGACAACAGGTTTTACAGATGTAAGATGGATGGTTATGTTGTATGTATCACTTGTACGGTCAATATTGGATTATAACTGTATTATCTGGTCACCTGCTTATAATATACATATTGACAGGATTGAACGCGTTCAACGGAAAATTGTCAAAGCTTTTTGTTTTAAGGTTAACATAGGACATGAAGATGTGGATTATAAACAGTTAGTATAATATATCTTGGATTTCACCTTATGTATATACGAAGACAGTATTTTGAATTATGTTTTGCTTTTAAAGTATTAAATGGATGTATAGCCTGCCCGGAGATACTGTCTGCTTTTAACTTACATGTTCCTGCATTCAATGTCAGGTTACAGCATATGTTGCTACAAGAGTATCGCCGTACCAACGATTGTAATAATATTCCGCTGCAACGAATTGTTAAAAGTGTTAATAAGACAAGTAAAGGACATATTACTGGAATACCATTTCACACTTTTATTAGGCATATAAAATCCTTATTTGATATGTAAGATGTTACCCAGCGACAAATGCATTTTTTTTTTTCGTTACTGTTATGTATATTATTTTATTTTCTTTATATGACAGATATTAACTTTTGTTGTATTTGGCTGTTTTTTGAGTATATACTTCTAAATGGTATAATCCTTTGAATAAACATAAACATTATTATTAAACATTATTATTATTATCAAACACAACATTTCCTTGTAAAATTGGTATTTATTTTATATTTTTGGCTTAGGTTTTGTGGAAAGCCAACCACACACACACTTTGTTGCGCCCCCACTTGATCTTACATTGTTTCTTTCTGTTTTTTCTTCTATGCCAAGGCTAATAGTAGTGTACCTAGAGGGATTCTGGCTCACATTTGACCTTGAACTTTTTTCAAGGTCACGGGCCTAGCCGAGGTCAAGGTCACAGGCCTAGTCGGGTCCTTGACCTCGGCCACTTCCGAGAATTTTTCTAGGTCACGGATCTAGCCTAGGTCAAGGTCGGAGTCATTGGCCTAGTCGGGGTCATTGACCTCGGCCACTTCCGGGAATTTTTTGGGTTAAAAGTGTAGTTTTTGAAATTTTCCCACGCTCGAGCGTCTGGGATGCAGACATGTCTATTCATGCAGGATGTTATCAGTAAATCAGAAACTATTGTTTTTCTCAGGCTCGACCGGATGTGAGTCATCGTTTGACAGACATGTTTATTCTTGCAGGATGTTGTTGAACAATGACATCCATTGTTTTAAAATCAGCACGATAATTGGACAATGAAGCTATTGTTGTCTGGAGGAATTTTTGCTGACAGCCACTATAATATAGGTAAGAAAGAGGGGTTGGGCTGCTATTCAACTACCCTGTTTTAACTACCTGTTTGAGAAAATGTGCAAGGTTGCTAAAAAATAAACCGAATTAATTGTGGTCTAATAGTATATATCGAATTATTTCCAGCTAAAAAGATGCAATATAAAAATCCAAACCATTTTAAATAACTTGTTAGGTTTTTGTTTTATTACGCTTTCGACGAGATGTATGTCTGGATATTTAACTCGAATAGGCCGATTGGAAGCATCTTTTAGTAGATAGGTAATGTGTTCGATCCCACTGAAGGACTGTTTAAGCGGTGGACAGTATATAACATAATACAAAAGTGTTGCGGTCTTAGAGACATTGGGAAATCTGCAACATTGTTTGTAGCAAAGTAAATATTACGTGTTTTTTTCCAGTACTTTATTAAATACACAGTCTCGAAAATTGAGCCGATAGTTATATATTTTACTTTTGCTGTTGGATTTATGTACAGCACTCCCTCGCTTTAGAAATAAGCAAGTTCCTAAAGAAATATTATGATGCTGTAGAGATTTACACGTTACAGGTGTGTATAAAAATTACGTATTTATTAAATATTACTGTTAACAAAGCTGTTAAACGTATGATACAGGCAGTTATTAATTAGAGTGGTGGTTTAATTTTATCATTGGAATTTCGGTTTCTTACAACGGTATTTGTAAATCATTCGTAAGTAGTCCACCGATACACATTTATTTACGTTATGCATGTGCAGACTTGCTTGTTATGCAAGGTCGTTGACTTATCGTATGCAGTGTAGGAAATTTTATCATATGACTTTGTCAGCACGCCATAAAAGTTGGTTTTTGTAGTATAAGACATCCGCAAGCTAATTCGGTAAAGAGGTGGAAAAATACTTAAAAGAAAATATTAGCAGATAATACATTTGAAAAATCTGCACGACTAATACTCAACATTATTACAATTACATGCTAAAGACTGCAGACAAAAAGTAAGATATCAAAATTTTAAAATAAAACCCAGAGAATAAGAATTAAATAAAGCCAAGTCAAAGCTATTAGATCACGACAATATATTAGTAAAAAACCAAGTTCCTAAAGAAATATTATTATGGTGTAGATATTTACAGGTTACAGTTCGGTGTGTATAAAAATTACGTATTTATTAAATATTACTGTTAACAAAGCTGTTAAACGTATGATACAGGCAGTTATTAATTACTTAATAAAACAATTGTCCTATATCCGGTATTCATGGTTTATGTCTTAATCTGATTTTAATAGTCGATTAGAGTTGAATAACTAAGGTTATTACAATGCTAAAGACTGTGCGCAAAATGTAAGATATCAAATTTTAAAATAAAAACCAGAGAATAAGAATTAAATAAAATAAAGCTATTAGATCACTGCAATCACTACAATAATAAGGATGCTATACTCAATGGTGAGAGACAGTATAATTTTGAACTTATCTAGATTGGTTACAAATCAGATGTATAAGAGAAAATCTCAAACTTGTTTTAAAACATTTTGTAACTAAACAATCACATTTAAAATTGTGTAAATAAAGCTAAAATTAGAAGGAAGCGCAGACTATAGAAAATACGTGTCAATACTTGTGGATGTGAGCGTCTAGGGAATGTGCAAGGTTGCTAAAAATAAACCGGATGTGAGTCATTGTCTGTAAATGCCAAACTTGTCAGAACCTGCCTGCCTGTCTGCTGCCCAATTAAACAACGAAGCCATTGTTTGAGAAATGTGCAAGGTTGCAAAAATAAACCGGTTGTCTGGAGTTTCTGCACAGGTCAGCGCGATGGTTTGGCGGGAAATTCAAAATTCTGCGTAGGTTTTGGCGGTAAATTTAAATTACACTCAGGTCTTACAGGTAAACAGATAGGTAGACAGGCAAACAGTCAGACAGGCAGTATGGTTTATGTCTTAATCTGATTTTAATAGTCGATTAGCGTCGAATAACTAAGGTTATTACAGTGCTAACGACTGTGCCCAAAAATTTTAAAATAAAACCCAGAGAATAAGAATTAAATTAAATAAATCCGAGTAAAAGCTATTAGATCACTGCAATACTCTAATTAATAAGGATGGTGAGGGGCAGTATAATTTTGAACTTATCTAGATTGGTTAAAAATCAGATGTATAAGAGAAAATCTCAAACAAAAACATTTTGTCAGACCTGTCCAGACCGGCGGATGTGAGTCATCGTCTGGGAATGTGCAAGGTTGCTAAAAATAAACCGGTTGTTTGAGGTTTCTGCGTAGGTCTGCGCGAGGGTTTTTGCTCATGCTTGGCGGTAAATTCAAATTCTGTGCAGGTTTGGCGGAAAATTCAAGTTCTGCGCATGCTTGGCGGTAAATTCAAATTCTACACATAATTTTTGGTGGGAAATTCAAAATAAAACCAGTGTTTTTGACGGGAAAATCTGGGAATGTACAAGGTTACTAAAATGTATGGGGTCTTTACACCAGATGTAGTTAATGACCTCCATTATCAGTGTCTATAAATTTGGTAGACCGACAGGCAGGCAGACCGACAGGCAGGCAGACCGACAGACAGACAGACAGACAGACAGACAGACAGACAGACAGACAGACAGACAGACAGACAGACAGACAGACAGACAGGTAGGCAGACAGACAGACAGACAGGCAGACAGACAGACAGACAGACAGGCAGACAGACAGACAGACAGACAGCTAGACAGGTAGACAGCTGTTCCTGTAACGGTTTTATGGGCACGACGGTGTAATAAAACGACAATTGTAAATATAATTGTATTTTATTTGTCTAATGTACATGTATAAAATTATTATTACAAATATATGTTATACACTAGTTAATTATTGTGGTAGATGTGTTGTTGTCATCTCTGTCTGGAGGATCTCCTCGTGCTGTTTCCGAACTGGATTTATTCAATTATCCCTGCCTCTTTTAACTCTTCTATTATACTAACAATTTCATTTCTATGATTTGTATGGCCAGATGCTTGAGAGGCATACAGTAACTTTAATCGATCAACTAATTCGTTCGGATCATCCCAGTAAACATAATCCAACGGTTTATTGCTAACTTGTTTATACATTTGCTGCATACCTTTACCAGTAGTCCTTAACGATATCGATGATGGCGTGGGTGATGATGACAGGTTAGATTTTATAAATTTCTTGTATTTCGCTTGGTTGAAACCTACCTTCTGATCATTTTTATCAAAATTTCTATGCGCTGCATTTGTTCTGTTTATGATATCATTATAATTTGCTCTATCTGTCAGCGTTGGAGTTATTTGAGGATCGTTTTTAAATAGTAATTCGTACAAACCAGGCGTACCTTCATAGTGCACATTTTTAACAATTATATCTGATCCCTTTATATCTAGCTCATCTCCACCAAAATAAAATTGGTTTTTATCAAAATCATATCTAATTCCATACCTCCCTAGATTTGGTCTTTCTATAAGATAATTGCTTACATATTTCCTAGGAAGTTCGTCATACTGTTCTAAGAAAGAACTTATAGCTTGCGGTTGAAATTTGTTTGTTATAGTTGTATTAGGTTCATCTTCGGTGGATTCACACAATACTTCATCAGCCGGTATTAGTGTAAATAATTCTAGTTATGGAGGATTTGATATATTGATATATTCATCATCGTCATCATCCGCGTCATAATCGTATTTAGTTTTTCTTTTAAGATCATCATCATAATTGTATTTAACTTTCTCTTTCTTTTTCAATTTGAAAGGCTTAAATTGTGATGGAGGATTCTCTTTTGTATTGATTTCTTTTGCAACACTTTGTATTTGTTCGGTAACAGGTTTAAAAAATTTACCGAGGAGCTGTTGTTGCACCAACTTACCCTCCTTAAGAGCTCGAACTTTCTGTCTTATAATATTTTTAGTTTTAATAAGTTCTGTTGCTATATTCGTTTTCATTATTGTCACAAGTATGTAAGCGGTAGACAGCCAGACAGACAGACAGACAGACAGACAGACAGACAGTTAGACAGCTAGACAGATAGACAGATAGACAGGTAGACAGCTAGACAGTAGACAGCTAGACAGATAGACAGGTAGACAGCTAGACAGGTAGACAGGTAGACAGCTACACAGGTAGACAGCTAGACAGGTAGACAGCTAGACAGGTAGACAGCTAGACAGGTAGACAGCCAGTTAGACAGTTAGAGAGACTGACAGATTCAAACTAGTTCACACGTCAACAGTTTCTTATCAAATGATAGATATCAAAATTAATTGTTAGATGTATATATATAAGAATCAAACTCATGACGATAGCGACCACCAAGCTGAGTTCAGTTATTTGCTAGAATTGTATGAAATATGATTGAGGATAATGTTTACCACCACTGTTTTCTTTCATATGTTCGTGCAATGTGCAAGCAATACATTTTCGTCCTTCTTGATCGGTTTCCCCTTTACATTTTGGACACTTATATTTAACTGGTACAGGTATCTCTCTCACACCTATTTCTATTACTGCTCACAATCTGTACAATAAATGGTGTTAAGAATGCCTGCCTGTCCGTCTGCCTGTCTGTCTGTCTGTCTGTCTGTCTGCCTGCCTACCTGCCTGCCTGCCTGCCTGCCTGTCTGCCTGCCTGCCTGCGTGCCTGCTCGCCTGTCCGCCTACCTGCCTGCATGCCTGTCTATCTGTCTGTCTGTCTGTCTGCCTGCCTGTCTGTCTGTCTGTCTGTCTGTCTGTCTGTCTGTCTGCCTACCTGTCTGCCTGTCTGTCTGTCTGTCTGTCTGTCTGTCTGTCTGTCTGTCTGTCTGTCTGTCTGTCTGTCTGTCTGTCTGTCTGTCTGTCTGTCTGTCTGTCTGTCTGTCTGTCTGTCTGTCTGTCTGTCTGTCTGTCTGTCTGTCTGTCTGTCTGTCTGTCTGTCTGTCTGTCTGTCTGTCTGCCTGTCTGTCTGCCTGTCTGTCTGTCTGTCTGCCTACCTGTCTGTCTGTCTGTCTGTCTGTCTGTCTGTCTGTCTGTCTGTCTGCCTGTCTGTCTGTCTGTCTGTCTGTCTGTCTGTCTGTCTGTCTGTCTGTCTGCCTGTCGGTCTGCCTGCCTGTCGGTCTACCAAATTTATAGACACTGATAATGGAGGTCATTAACTACATCTGGTGTAAAGACCCCATACATTTTAGTAACCTTGTACATTCCCAGATTTTCCCGTCAAAAACACTGGTTTTATTTTGAATTTCCCACCAAAAATTATGTGTAGAATTTGAATTTACCGCCAAGCATGCGCAGAACTTGAATTTTCCGCCAAACCTGCACAGAATTTGAATTTACCGCCAAGCATGAGCAAAAACCCTCGCGCAGACCTACGCAGAAACCTCAAACAACCGGTTTATTTTTAGCAACCTTGCACATTCCCAGACGATGACTCACATCCGCCGGTCTGGACAGGTCTGACAAAATGTTTTTGTTTGAGATTTTCTCTTATACATCTGATTTTTAACCAATCTAGATAAGTTCAAAATTATACTGTCCCTCACCATCCTTATTAATTAGAGTATTGCAGTGATCTAATAGCTTTTACTCGGATTTATTTAATGTAATTCTTATTCTCTGGGTTTTATTTTAAAATTTTTGGGCACAGTCGTTAGCACTGTAATAACCTTAGTTATTCGACGCTAATCGACTATTAAAATCAGATTAAGACATAAACCATACTGCCTGTCTGACTGTTTGCCTGTCTACCTATCTGTTTACCTGTAAGACCTGAGTGTAATTTAAATTTACCGCCAAAACCTACGCAGAATTTTGAATTTCCCGCCAAACCATCGCGCAGACTCCCGCGCTGACCTGTGCAGAAACTCCAGACAACCGGTTTATTTTTGCAACCTTGCACATTTCTCAAACAATGGCTTCGTTGTTTAATTGGGCAGCAGACAGGCAGGCAGGTTCTGACAAGTTTGGCATTTACAGACAATGACTCACATCCGGTTTATTTTTAGCAACCTTGCACATTCCCTAGACGCTCACATCCACAAGTATTGACACGTATTTTCTATAGTCTGCGCCTCCTTCTAATTTTAGCTTTATTTACACAATTTTAAATGTGATTGTTTAGTTACAAAATGTTTTAAAACAAGTTTGAGATTTTCTCTTATACATCTGATTTGTAACCAATCTAGATAAGTTCAAAATTATACTGTCTCTCACCATTGAGTATAGCATCCTTATTATTGTAGTGATTGCAGTGATATAATAGCTTTATTTTATTTAATTCTTATTCTCTGGGTTTTATTTTAAAATTTGATATCTTACATTTTGCGCACAGTCTTTAGCATTGTAATAACCTTAGTTATTCAACTCTAATCGACTATTAAAATCAGATTAAGACATAAACCATGAATACCGGATATAGGACAATTGTTTTATTAAGTAATTAATAACTGCCTGTATCATACGTTTAACAGCTTTGTTAACAGTAATATTTAATAAATACGTAATTTTTATACACACCGAACTGTAACCTGTAAATATCTACACCATAATAATATTTCTTTAGGAACTTGGTTTTTTACTAATATATTGTCGTGATCTAATAGCTTTGACTTGGCTTTATTTAATTCTTATTCTCTGGGTTTTATTTTAAAATTTTGATATCTTACTTTTTGTCTGCAGTCTTTAGCATGTAATTGTAATAATGTTCAGTATTAGTCGTGCAGATTTTTCAAATGTATTATCTGCTAATATTTTCTTTTAAGTATTTTTCCACCTCTTTACCGAATTAGCTTGCGGATGTCTTATACTACAAAAACCAACTTTTATGGCGTGCTGACAAAGTCATATGATAAAATTTCCTACACTGCATACGATAAGTCAACGACCTTGCATAACAAGCAAGTCTGCACATGCATAACGTAAATAAATGTGTATCGGTGGACTACTTACGAATGATTTACAAATACCGTTGTAAGAAACCGAAATTCCAATGATAAAATTAAACCACCACTCTAATTAATAACTGCCTGTATCATACGTTTAACAGCTTTGTTAACAGTAATATTTAATAAATACGTAATTTTTATACACACCTGTAACGTGTAAATCTCTACAGCATCATAATATTTCTTTAGGAACTTGCTTATTTCTAAAGCGAGGGAGTGCTGTACATAAATCCAACAGCAAAAGTAAAATATATAACTATCGGCTCAATTTTCGAGACTGTGTATTTAATAAAGTACTGGAAAAAAACACGTAATATTTACTTTGCTACAAACAATGTTGCAGATTTCCCAATGTCTCTAAGACCGCAACACTTTTGTATTATGTTATATACTGTCCACCGCTTAAACAGTCCTTCAGTGGGATCGAACACATTACCTATCTACTAAAAGATGCTTCCAATCGGCCTATTCGAGTTAAATATCCAGACATACATCTCGTCGAAAGCGTAATAAAACAAAAACCTAACAAGTTATTTAAAATGGTTTGGATTTTTATATTGCATCTTTTTAGCTGGAAATAATTCGATATATACTATTAGACCACAATTAATTCGGTTTATTTTTTAGCAACCTTGCACATTTTCTCAAACAGGTAGTTAAAACAGGGTAGTTGAATAGCAGCCCAACCCCTCTTTCTTACCTATATTATAGTGGCTGTCAGCAAAAATTCCTCCAGACAACAATAGCTTCATTGTCCAATTATCGTGCTGATTTTAAAACAATGGATGTCATTGTTCAACAACATCCTGCAAGAATAAACATGTCTGTCAAACGATGACTCACATCCGGTCGAGCCTGAGAAAAACAATAGTTTCTGATTTACTGATAACATCCTGCATGAATAGACATGTCTGCATCCCAGACGCTCGAGCGTGGGAAAATTTCAAAAACTACACTTTTAACCCAAAAAATTCCCGGAAGTGGCCGAGGTCAATGACCCCGACTAGGCCAATGACTCCGACCTTGAACTAGGCTAGATCCGTGACCTAGAAAAATTCTCGGAAGTGGCCGAGGTCAAGGACCCGACTAGGCCTGTGACCTTGACCTCGGCTAGGCCCGTGACCTTGAAAAAAGTTCAAGGTCAAATGTGAGCCAGAATCCCTCTAGGTACACTACTGCTAATGATTACAGTTTCAAATAGAAATAAAACCTTAATATAATATTTAAAATACTTGAAGTATTTTAATTCCTATCACAAATAATTGTATTATTAAATTGCATTAATTGCAATATACGAGTTAAATAAATGCTTTGCTATAGCGTCAGCATGTTTACTTTCAGAAGTTGCTAAAGCAAATTTTAACGACTTAAATACACCTTGAACACTGACAAATAAATATTTCTTTACTACTACTGCCACTAAATTTTATCATTTTTAATAAATATCTGAATAGTTAACTAATTAACTTTAACAGCTAAATTAAAAATAACATGTGTTTTAAAACAAGAAAAATATTGCTGCTCTTTTTTTTGTAACTCAAACTGTGGACACACGGTATAATCCAGAGCGGGTAATGATATTTACATACACTCATTTTCATCAGTGAGTCTCTTAATTTTACCTAATTCTGATTCAGACTCCGATTCACTCAAATAAATTACAATAGGAAGACTATTTAAGCAAGATTTATCCTCATCGTACCCAATCCTCCGTAATAAGCTTTTTTCAATGTTCCAAATTTTGCCACACATTTTATTCAACAAATGTAGTAAGAGGTTTTCGCAGTAGGATGGGGACTCTGTCGGTAGACGAAAGACGCGAACTTCTGTGCTTGTTATATCTCTTCAAAAGCCCCACACCATTTCGATAGAAATGTGTCCACAATGGTATGGGGCTAATCTATTATGTCCACAAGTGTTCAATAACATTCCTGCGATAATCCTCGTTAGTCAAATATGATTCTATCATATCAGAAAATGTTTCATCCGCACGCCGTATCAAACTCAAAATTCCATTTATTGCAAGCAATCGCAACATAGCTTATTGCAAAATTGTAATATTACCCGTTACGGATTTTTTAATTCTTAACACTGAAATTACCAACTGTCAGTAATGTCCTATAGAGTCTCACAAGAACTACGTTGAGCCTAGGGTTTGGGAAGACTCGGGCTTTTCGGACCCGTCGAATCTGAGTCCAGGTCCGAGTACTTAATATTTATGTTCAAACATATCTATATATAATTTTCTTTTGTTTAATCGATAATTGATTATTACAACAAATCAATATTATAATCATTAACCTTTAAGATGAAAAGAATATACAAAACAGAATTATTTATCTGCATTTTATTTGAAAGAACTCGTAATACTCCAATGCAAATAAAAAGTAAAAAACACATTTAACAAATAATATAATATAGTAAAGTGTATATAATATACAATAATAATGTTAAAACATAAAAATCCATTCACCATAAGTACAATTTTCCCAAAGTAGGCCTGTTTAACAGTACACAGTTCAGTTTACTAGCTCACCTATACTAATTCGATTAACCAAGACCTTTGATTAATAGCCGAGAGTTAGTAAAATCAGCTTTCGGTTAATAATGATAGATTGTTGCCCTCCAACAGATCGATTACTTTTTAGACTAAATTCCACTAATTGATTAGCTGGCCAATTTTAATATTACTTTACTTTAGGAATGATTTTTAAATGTACTGTTTGAGGCTTTCGCGGTTACTCGAATTATTCTCCTTAGCATAGAATTTCGGCTTAGACCGCGTAGTATTTGTACATGAACACCCAGCATTTTCTGGCTTAATGTGCCTTGCACCTTGTGAAGTCGAACAAAAACCCGCGCGATGGCCATGCTCTTTGGTGGCTCGTGTTGTTTGAGTATCTTGAGAACGAGGATACTTAGGCAGATTTGGCCGTTTTGCTGTTTGTGCATCCATATTCACTAACGTTTCGCAAGACCTTGCAGCTTGCATCATCAGACTGAATGTTGCAACTTAAATACTGACATCTAAAATTTACTGCGTCTACAGTAACTTTTACCTGCTGTAACATTCACATAATTTACAATTTCAGTGTGAATTATATCTCTAATTTTTGTTTCTGCTTTATGCAACCTTTTAAGAACTGGCTACAACTTTTTAAGTATGGGCAGAAACCAACTCTTCGTCTGGGGATTCCTCGTTGCTCAACGATCGTAGCTGTGAAGCAGCTTCTCCCCATGTGCTGCGGTTTGTAAGCTCCAGGTACACCTCCAATCACGTCAGAGGAAGTTGTGGCTCCCGAAATGACGTTAGAAAGCCCCTTTCGACCAGGGTGGCATCCCGTCCTCAACAATCTATCTTCGTCGGAGGAGTCCGAAGAAGCTAATTACCCCAAATTCAGATTTAGTCACATAGGCTGTTAAAATAAATTGTGTTGTTAGCCTCACTAGCTAGTGTAGGATATTTTGTGTGCGTTTCAAGTAATAGAGCCCGGATGCTGAGTTAAGCTATTCTTTAGTCGATATATGATACAAGCTATTAGTTGAAATTGCCGAGCTAGTAGTTCGTTTGAACTGCAATTCTTTCCCCGTTGTATTAATGCAACGTCTTGTAAAAGCGCGACATTTTTACCTCGGAGAGTTATAGCAAGCGATATAGAGATCTCTATTGTGCTCCGAACGATTTATTACAATATTTTACACTGGGAATTTGTTGTCTAAGATTGGCTCCGCAGCGAAGTGTTATAAATTTAGTAGCATATTTTCTTTTGGAAATAATTAATGAATAATTTAGCTATAAATTTACCTGCGCTCAGCGAAGGAGACAGAGCACACTTTTGGTTCCTTATTTTAATCTGTGATATCTTGTGATATACATCTTTATTTTTGTGTATTTATTTGCCTATGTGACTTAATTAATGAGAGGGTGTCGTATTTGTTATTTGCCAATCAAACCAGTAATTACGATCGTATTTCAAATGTAAATTATCCAACTTACTTCGTTATATGACTCTATTACAATTTTGTGTTTTATTGTTATGTTGTCCGTTGCTGAAGTTTGAGCGAATTTAGTAGTTCAACGATTCATACCTATGGAGCTATGCTCGGGTCCCAAACTGTTTGGCGCCCCTACGGTTTACTGTTAGTGGGAAGGTAAGTTCAACCCAGCCTTCTCCTTTGAGCTAGTCCGAGGCCTGCTTTCGTTTACGAACGGCAATTGTTAATGTAACAACACAAAAACTATCTCATATAGTTTGCCTTCATATTCTTCGCTTCTTCGGCCACATAACTAGAAAAGATAGGTTATGGAGCACCTGGCCATTCCGAACAGAATGGAAGGCACACGATCTTTTGGTAGATCTCCACAAAGATGAACTATTCAGAAGGGCCCTGAACAAAGGAACATGGCTCATAGTTATACAAATAGCACCGACAAAGAATAATGGTGAGGATCACAACTGTCAAGAACCTATTAAAGAAGAAAAATATGACGCTATTTATAAGAAAAACTAAAACAAACCCGTGAGAGCTGGAAAACGTCAAAAGCTATCAATTTATTTTATTCCAATACAGAACGGAGACGATCGTACAGAAATTATTAACAATTAAAATTTCAAACATACACACTTTTTTAAACAATTCAATAAAATCGAGAATATTTAGACGGACTAACGCAGCTTGTAAGGAACGTAACGAATTCGAACCTTATAATCGCCTTAGAAGTAAGTTTAGAGCATTGCTTGCAACGGCAGTGACACTTGTAATTATTGTAAGTTTGCTGTTGATTAATCCCCGACTTGCAGTAAAAACCTCTTAGCAATGGAGTTCCAGACGCAGCGTCGTTCCTTCTAAATCAAAAAAGACTTGGATATTCCTCCTCTATAAAATAATAAGAGGCTTCAAGCATGCTGAACGCTTTTCGGCTTGTTTATAAAAGCACCAATCAGGACGGAGTTAGCGCCTGCGATACGCATAATCAAATTTGGTCGGAAAACATTAAGTTAAACAAAAGATCTGGAGATACAGGGACGTAAAAAACACGTTTTATGAAACACTTGTTGGAGAGTGCGACCACATTTCCAATGAATGGAGTGGAAATGCCTGCAACCCAACTTTAAAGTTTTTTGGGGCAAACAACGTATTGATCGCAGCGACAAACAAGATTGCTGAACGGGAAACAACTTGAAATCTAATTAAAATGAAGAATGCTCGACATTACTACCTTGTGGAATAAGTTATCGAGTACGCGCGCTAAATAAACGTCCAAGAAGTTTAATACTTTTATCGCGTAACTGCCATATTCAAACTTGTTAAATTTTTATAGGAAAGTTAAACAAAAATGACTGAGCTGCTGCGCTTCAGTCAATCATTGGCGCAACTTCGTGTGGACCTTTTAAAATTATACTTTGGCCTTAAACGTAGTTTTTACTAACACATGAGATACATAGAAATTTAAGTGACGAAATATGTTTTGTCACCAAAATTCTGTTGAGCCAACAAACTATGCAATTACATTTTCTTGGAGTAACACAGTCGCTTATTTTGACTACACTGAATATTCCACCTAAGAATCCAAACAGCCAAACTTTAAAATCGATTGTATGCACGCCAAGCAGGTAGTGCTGAACTAAATCGCTAGATTTCACGATTGTATACTAGACTGTCACTCGTCTTACAACCAGATTCTACAAATAAATACATGAGCTTGATATAATAATCAACGTATGGGTATGTAGAGTTATAATGTAGTTTTTTTGGCCTTAGAAAAATATGTATGAATTGTATGCCACATAAATTTAATTAGAATTACAGACTACAGGCATACCAACACAGACTCATCATCATAAAAAGTAGGTCTTTTGATAACCACCTACCCTTTATCTAGGTATGCACAATGGAAGAAATAAAAAACATTGATCGTGCAATGAATCGTATCCTGAAGGGAACAGTCGAATATTATGTAGCTGACACCCTGCCACGTGCAGCGTCCATAAATTACCTAAGCCTAAACCAGCGGGTAACTAATTTTGAATGTAACGCTACGCGCAAGTTAGTAACTAGTGCTATGAACTGGATAATTAGCGTCGCGAGTGACGGATTGCATCTGTGATCGCAATGTAAATAGCGCGCTATTTAAAAACTCAAATTTCGGCGACCTTATGCCAGTGGAGCCTTCGAAGGTAAACTGTAGGTAGTCGCTAGGGGACGCGTCTAAAATTCTTTAGCGTCCCTCGTGCCAGGCAAGACACTAGGACAACAGGACATAACATTTTCACCGAGAAGACCCCAAGAGGCTAATAAAGCAATTCCACTTCTCCGGAATAGAAACGAGGCACAAATCCTGAGTGCGCTTCGAGAAAGCGAGAATTCTTCCGGCCACCGAGAAACAATAAACCCTCCACTTACGTAACTACCCAGAAGCTGTATAAAGACGGACACGGAAGCGCTAGGATTCATTTAATTCTAGTCTGTTCAACCATTCGGTTTACGATTTTCGAGATTCCGTTGTGGCAAGTCGTGTAGCACGTTTCGAAGTCTGCGTCAGTATTATCCGTATTTCCGTTCACATGAACCCGTCGGTATACCAGGGCGCGTTTTAATGTCAACAAAAACAGTTGTTTAATCATGCACTGTATATGTATATTTGTGTATCATCCTATATGTATACTAGGTGGTTCATTTATCTTGTCCACCTTTACATGTGAGTATTGGAACCCAAATTATAAATTTCGCAGAAAGTGGTATGAAATAAATTAGGTTAGTCTTATTATAGATCAAACACATCTATGACTAAAAAACCTCCAAAATTATTTACCATCACGTAAAAATAGGACGATCTCACACGTAAGGTTGGACAAGATAAGTGAACCATCTGGTACATTTATGTGTGTCAATATAATAAATCTTGTTAAAATCAAAATAGTTGTTGCTTTCTGATAGTATTGTCATTTTGAAGTACAACAGGTATGAACATCCTCACTCGTAGACCAGCAACAAGTAAATTCTTAAGAGGTTATGTTAAAATGTACGTCCCAGGATGGTCACAGATTTGTATTGGTAACACTTTTGACATATGTCATATTGATATTAAATTGTTAACCTTTTTAAGCTAAATCACACAATAAATCAGAGACGTACTCAACATTGTAGTAGGGCGCATTTCAAAACAGAATTTACAACACACACACAAATAGCAACAATAACAATAGCAATAACAAAATAACAGAATTAACAAAATCAACAGCAATTTTTACACTTGAAACCACAAAGAATCCGTCATATGACGGTAGTCACTGCGCAAACGAAATCCCTCTACCCACCGCTACTGATTACTTGTCATTTAAAATATAACCAAACTTTGCATGTTTGACAATTACTTCTGTTCACATATTGTGAGCTGTACGTGATTTTTGTCTAAAGTCACTTCGATGAATATTTTTTTGAATCGCGTATACACTGAGCGTTTGTTTGTCCATATGACTAAGCTTAATTTTTTATTTACACAGATACATACTTTTATGTTACGTTGCGAACCACTTCAGTGGTGCAGTGGATAGAGTGCCAGGTTTGAAATAAGCAAGTCCTTTGATCGAATCCATAGATAAACAAAGCTTTTACTACAGTCCAATTAATTGATGATCACTAGACGTTGGGATATAATTAAGGCTATTTTCCTCTGGAGACTGGTCTATGAGTAAAGCATCAAGATCCCATACAACATATATACCTACAGGTGACTTAGTGTAACTACACGTGACGTACCACGAACAGCTAAAGTTGCGCGTGAAAATACCCAATATTCAAAAAAAAAATGTATAATTATTGCATGGAATATCGCTAACATTCTTGGCTGATCTTAGTAGACTTAATTGAGTTCGTTTAGGTGATAGAAACAAATTGACACCAACAAAGTTATTATGTCACAATAATAATGTAGAACTTAGGCAAATGTATCTATGTAGCAAGTTCTGTTTTAATTAGCAATTTTTGCTTCGATAAATATATTATTTAAAAAACTCACCATACATATCATCTATAATTCAGCCATTAATAAGAAGATTGCTTTTACCTGGAAAAGAAGAGAAATAAATTGTAGTAACAATACATTAATTAATAATATACATGTATACAAAATGAGAAAAGCCCTAGTTTTCTCTATATAAATTTCGATTCCGTTGTATTTGAAGGAATTTCATGCAGATTTTTCCCAATTTCTGACTAAAATTCATTAGAAGAACCCACAGTTTTGGAACAAAACTATTTATAAAACAACGAATCAGTACATCAAGCATTCTCAAAAATATGTAAGAGTACTGGAATGAATTATAACCATTAAATTCGGAACACCGGCACGATTTAGATTCCCTAAAACGTGGAAAGTTCAGCCTCCATCCAAAACTGATGCTCCAAATGCTCAGATGTGAAGCGTCGTAGAACAGAGGGGGCCTTGACGTATGAAAGGCTTTAATCAATGACGAAAATTCATTAGCTCCTCTTCCCTCAGCTAATTTTGATAAGATAACTTTTACGACGGCCATAAAATATTTTATTTCGTTTTTAAGGGGACGATAAAGGCGCCTTAGAACGTCTCAATTAGGGGTCGACATTAATTATTGCTATTATAATAAGTGATCGCTTTTTAATGATCCCACCTGTTGAAATTGGCGGGTGATTAGTTTGCCTTGCGCTTGTGAAGTGATCGAAAAACTTCCCCAATTGTTCATCCCGGGAATATTTCAAGCTTGTTTTCTATAAACAAATATTTCAAGTGTGCTCGCTGAAAACGGATCCAATGAAGCACGCGAATTTCTGGTTCCAGCTAAAGTTTAATACTTTTCCTGGAATATTTTCTAACTAATTGCTTCATTTGTGGTAATTAAATTTCAATATAGCAGGAATTTCATTTACATAAATTATCGCAGTAACTTAATCTCATATATTTCACGAACACCGTTTTGAAAGGTGATCACTTGTAAAGTTGTAAATAGTAATTACATTACAATATGGCAAAATAAATGACTACAATGACACCACGTTCGCTTTTATTTGTTTACTTTGAACATGCCCTTCTTGATTGTCCGGTGTGTTTGATATCCATTTCTTAAACTTTGTTTGTTTGTTATGGACAAAGTCTAGACATGCGGAGTACCAGGTACCTACTGCTTTGGTCATATAGTCGAAGTCTTACTTTTGGCGAGGCTAAGAAGTTTCAACCCTTTTACATGATACACATCGTAGTAACATGAGAGCCACGGCTTTACAGCACTTACGAGTGATGGAATTCTGTAGAGGTTTTCATACATTTTGTTATTTTTAAAAATCTCACCGGGACCGGGAATCTAACTCACGACTCTTACACCCGTATTCATAGTCGTTCGCCAGCGGCTCGCCGGCGAGTCGCCGGAGTTTCGTTATGAATAGTATGTTGGCGGCACTGTACTTCTATGTCAAATTCGAGGTTATCAGGTTAGGTTTTCCGTCAGTTTTGACAGAAATTGACACAAAATCTAACCTGCTAACGAATACGGCTGTTAGATCAGTAGCCACGTTGCTTACCATTGAGCTACTAGCCCCAGCTCATTTCTGAAATTTAACAACAAATTAATAATCGCATTACTAAATGTCGATATGATTAATGTGAGCAACGCGTTTATTGTGGTACAAATATTCATCTCATCAACTTCAATTTTGTTTTTATTTTCACTTGCTTCACTATAGTACTTCCCATTCACAGTAAATCAATAGTGGGATTCAGTTTTGCCAATATTGAATGCTTTTCGTTGATATAATGTTTGCCTTTAATTCAGAAGTTTTGCTGGTTCTCCCAAAGGCACCCCTTTCAGCAAGCAAGATTGTATGTCAATACTTGTACATGTGATTAGTAAACATCTATGCATACTGACGAATGGTAAAATTGGTTACAAAAAGTATTTGCGTGTTATGACAGTTAAAAATGTGGGTGTAGAATACGCTCTGACGTACATAAACAACGAACTCAGCTAACAATACCACAAATTCAAAACACCTCTTACTCTTCTGAGGAGATTTCTTCTGCGATTCGCCATTTTAACGCATGCATTTGAACGAGACGAGAAAACATTTTCAGGAAATAGTCAAAAGTTCAGTGATTGAAACTACAAAATTCTAAATGCCCATTCTGGCCAAAAATGAGACGTTTTCAAAATATTTTAGAAGGTTAATTAAGTCATCTTCTATTATCCCAATAGCCAATACACAATTTTATTTAATATGTCATATGATATATGTTAATTTTTTCTGACAATTATACACGGCTTTCATAATTAAGTTGGCACTATTGCTAACTACGTTATTATTGGAGCTACAAAGTCAGTTAAATAGGCAAACTAGTAGTATTTTTTTCGCCAATTACGATGGTGAAAACGGAATCAAAATCGAACATCGCGTTCGCCGACTTAACTTTGAAAACCGTGTATAATATCAAGCAGAAAATGTTGTCTGCAGTTCGAAAACTAAAAAATTGGAGAAGAAGGAAAGAAAAATATAACACTTTTTATAATTTGGTGGTGTAATGTATGTATTTTCTCAAATAAAACAAGCTAGAATTTTAGAATTATTAACAGAATTGATTTAATTTGCGCAATGGATGCTTTTACATTACATCACTTTTAGAAGCAGCCATTTCTCATACAGCTTTTCTGTAAGGGTTAAAAACAATGAATAAATATTGAGACATGATGGACGGAGTTAAATAAAAAATAAAGAAAACCATGCAGACAAAAACTAAGATGTCCACAACAGCTAGGAGAACATTAAGAAGAAACATTAAGGTAGTCGCAATAAAAGCCCTTGGCATCCGAATCACAAATAAAAAGAACGGGAAACCAAATGGAACGCTATGATAGTGTAAAAAAGTGAAAGAAAAATATCAAGAAAAAAGAAAGCCATCATAAAATAACGAGCACTAAGAACATAAGAATCATAAGAGCAATATAAAACAATTCGCAAAGAAACTATAACACTAGTACCTAAAGCAGATGAAGACAAACACTAGAAGTCGCTTTCTAAACGAATAAAATTTCTTCTATAGATCCAGAAGGAGATATGGCGAATGGTCAGAAAAAGAGGTACAAGAACTCGTTGAAACCAGAAAAATGACAAAAGAAGCTTGGGAAAAGTACCTTACCAATTTTTACAAGAACAAACGATGAATGAGCTGAGTATTCCGAAATATGTAGTCACTCACCAACCTGATCAATAAGATCCTTACCCAGTACAGAATAAGAGAGGAGTAAATATGCTTAACATTACCATGAAACTCACTGCAATAATTATATATCGCCATTACAAAAATGACAAGGATTTAGCTTGGCATAGTAGATGTTTTCGTCAAAGTGGAGAAAAAAGAGACAAAGGCTGACAAAATATGTTAATTTATCATGGATTGTACAGATTATGCAATCTTTGAAAACTGTCATCATATACTGGAAATCTATATATATATAAAACTGAAAGTCCTGACTCACTCACTCATTCACCCACTCATCAACGCCCAGCCCAAACCCTTGGAATTAGAAAGCTGAAATTTTGCACAGAGGTTCCCTTTATGATGTATACAAGGAATAAGGAAGAATATTTCGAAATTGAATCCCTAAAGGGGTAAAATGGGGGTTCCAATTTTGTATGGAGAAATAATATTAAATAGACATTTCGACTTGAAACTTCGTAGGAGTACTCCTAAAAACAAATAAGCAAACACGCATTTCGTGTTTTTCCGAAATTCAACCTCTTAGGGGGTGAAATGGGGTAAATAAGCCTAAAATAAGATATGGGTGTCGTTATTGAGGTTTTTTGGGCGTTGATTGCGAAAATGGCATTTATTTTTAAGTCCAAGACGGTGGACATGACATAAGAGAAGGGACGGGACGGGACATGACGGGACGGGACTGGACGAGACTTGGCTGGACGGAAAGCGACGGGAAGGGACGGGACGGGACTCAACGGGACGGGACTGGACGGGAAGGGACGGGCCTGGACTGGACGGTACGGGGCGGGACGGGACGGATTGGGATGAAAGGAGAGGGGACGGGACGGGACGTGAAGGGACGGGATACGACGGTACGGGGACGGGATGCGACGGTACGGAGACGGGGACGGAGAAAGGGACGGGAACGGGAACGGGGATAGGATGGGATGGGATGACAGAAAATAATTAGTCATTATTTAATATACAACTAACGAACCTCCCGCGATGGCAGTCGCGTGTAACAGCTAGTATTTGATAAAAGTGTAATTCAACACCGAAGGCAAAATAAATAATTACACGTACACTCGTCGTATCTGCAGATTACTGAGCAAGCTCGTAATAATTCTAAATATTATACCTATATTAATCATCGCGTCGTTAAGAGTTACACTAAAATGCAATATTGCCAGTCAATATTACTAGGTACTAGAACAAGCGATGTTTATGCCAATAATAGGATTCCATAATCATACCAATGAAGTTTTGATGTTGATTAGTATATTTTACCACGGAGAAATTTACATAATATACAAACAATTAATAAACTCTATGACGCACCATTGCCTATGAAAGGAGGTAAATATTAACATTTGCAATCCCTGAAATGAGCTACATGTTGCCGCTTCGGCCTGTTAATTTATATTTGCTATATTTTTTAATATGTAACTAAATGCATAGGCCATCTAGCGCTATGCTGTGTAATAATTTTAAGTTTGACCAGCGCACCGCTTCGCGCAGGTTGCAGTGAATCATCCCTTGGAGCGATGCGCATAGGCGTTATTATTATGAAGTTGTTGTTACAGGCAGAATGGTCTCCGCAAGCAGCGGTCATTCCTGTGTATTTTCAAACAATAAATAATCAATTAGCCAAAAGTGTCTTGTGTTATTTACTACAGTTTCGGTGGTTTTAACACCCAAGAATTATACACTACACACACACACACCTTTTTTACTCGTATGGTCTAAAAATTGCTTACTGTGGCGAACATAAGGATATTTTCATTTTTATGTATTGTAATGGTTTTTAGTGTTAGGGTTTGATATTAAATTTAAAAGGTTAAAAGAACACAGTATTAAATTATAAAGATCAATTTAAGTATGATAAGGATATCGAAATTATTAATATGTATTTGGTAAAGAAATGAATAGTATTTAACATTACTAGCTTGGTAAGAGGGTTTTTACTGGCGGACAGAAGAATATGACTGGCGAGCCAGTCACCTTCTGGAGCCAGTAAAACCCGATACCTTGCGTGTATTGTTGAATATTTTATTTGTTCCTCATATGTAAATAAATATAAATTTACCATTTATTCACAATATCAAACTGACAAACAACTAAATTAATCAATATGACACATACTAAGGAAGACAACTCTGGCTTTGCACGCTATCATTTATCTATGAGCACGCTTGTAAAATTTTACTGGTTAGCCAGTAAAAAATTTACAGGCTAGCCAGTTAAGAAACATTTTCAAGGTGAATACAGTGACTTGATAAATTGATGTTTACAAGTGAGGAACAAATAAATAGAATTAAAATTCCATTGAATGATGCTATACAGGGTGTTAGTAAATAAGTGCGACAAAATTAAGGGGGTGATTCTGCATGGAAAAATAATGATATTTTGTTATATAAATGTATATTCGCAAATGCTTCGTTTCCGAGCCACAGTTAGTTAAAGTTTTTCTTAAAAATTGATAATTTTTTTATTGCTCTGAAACCGGTCAAGATATGCAAATGAAGTTTAGTGGGTTTTAAGAGGTACTTATAGCGCATTCTTTGATATGCAATTAAGAATTTATATTCATCATTGGCGCGCATACGGGTAATGATCCCGATGTCTTATTTTTTGCATAAAAATGGCGCTACATACAAAAAAAAAATGACAAGAAAGCTTTCTTGTCACAAATTGAACGAGAAATTCAAAAATAATTTTTATTTTGAAATATCTCAGTGGCGTACCATTTTTTTCTATAAAAATATCGGGTTCATTACCCGTATGCGCGCCAATGATGAATATAAAATTCTTAATTGCATATCAAAGAATGCGCTATAAGTACCTCTTAAAACCCACTAAACTTAATTTGCATATCTTGACCGGTTTCAGAGCAATAAAAAAATTATCAATTTCTAAGAAAAACTTTAACTAACTGTGGCTCGGAAACGAAGCATTTGCGAATATACATTTATATAACAAAATATCATTATTTTTCCATGCAGAATCACCCCCTTAATTTTGTCGCACTTATTTACTAACACCCTGTATAAGAAACGGAAAGATTCTAAGATAATTTAATTAGTACCTATCTGAAAGTGGAGGATTAGTGACAAATACCTATTCGAGAAATATCATTCAACATAGTGGGTGTTAAAGAAATATGATACAGATTATATAGTGTTGGACTTTAAAATATATGCGAAACAATATCACTAAGGAGATAATAATAATCATGAGTTTGTAAAATAATTTGGTACAAAAAACATGTAATACCTTTGTAAGAGGATAAAAACCCTTTATAAAAAGGTTTAATCTGTTTGGAATGTAAATGGTTGCGAATTAAACTAAGATTTACGAGAAGAGAATTAAAATCAAATTTTAAAAGATTCAAAGATGTGGAGATGGTAAGGAGGAAGAAAATGAATGTGGTGAGAGTGCCATATGTAATACAGTTATAATCTACAAAAGCAATTTCTGGAAATAGATGCAGAACTAAGTTTATTATGAATCAATTACAGCATATGAATTGGATAGCTGGAAGTGGTTTACATCAAGATTGCTAGCAGAGCGAGCGTCTTATGGTGTGGATAGAAGGTTTTTCATCTAGTGGAGTTCTAATTCGCGCAAGTTTGTTACTGAAGTGACATCTAGTAACTTGCATCTAGTCGAGGTTCGTGATACTAGATCGTCGGTGGCTTGATAATTTTGTAAAGAAGACGTGGAAGGCTGGTCAGTTTTTGGCAGTTCTGTTGGAGAAAAGTGGTGTCGTGTTTGGCTGGGAAGTCGTTGCGGTTCCTGGTGTTTGGTTGAGTTCGTACTGGGATTTGTCTGGACGTTGGGAGTTTTCTGTGAGACTACCGAATGCATTTGGCTTGGTAAAGGAGAGTATTGAGGTCCATGGATAGGTGACTGGCTATAGGTATTTATGTAAAAACTGAAAGAGAAATATAGAAAGAGTGAAGTGAGGTAATTTTAAAAAGAGGAGTACTTACTATTTGATATTTGTTGAATGACAAGTAATGTAACGAGGAGGTATTTGTAATTGATTTTGCACTTGCAAAATTTAAAGTGACATTGACAGACGTACAAGTTCTCACGAAATTAAAAAAATGAATTTTCAGGAATAAAAGCAATCTTGATTATAAGCGAATCCGACCTGTGTTTTCAGTTACGAGTAATAGTCCAGTCTGGAGAGACGAAAAAATGCCTTTGCTCAACAAAAAGTGGAGTATGAACGGTTTTTATATATGTTGTTCAGGTCGGGATCCTGATGAAAAATCCAAGTTTTCGACCTTGGAGGGGCGCCGCGCGAGCCGCCATCTTGGATTAAAGGTGCTAAAAACTGGTTTTTTCCAACTAGCTCCGCAACGGTTGATCCAACGTCAAAAAAGTTCAATATAAAGTTAAAGAAGAGAAGATTGTTGACATTTTTTGTAGATGAATTTTTGTTGTAAGTGTAATATGTAACGAGTTACAGCGGTTGAAAGTTGAACATTTCAGCAAAATATCGTTAAACTTTATTTTTGTTGGTACATTTTGTCAGAACAACTTACACTATATTGTTTGTAATATTTTTCCACATCAGAATAACGTTCTATAGAGAAATACAAAATATTATCAAAAATTATTTTCATCTAGTATAGCTATGGAATAGTTAATTTATAAACTCAACTATAAGTCACTCGCACATGCAGTCGTTGTTTTTGATGGATATCCGATTGATCGTGGCAAAAAAATACCAAGACTGCAGAAAGACTTCTCCGATCGAAAAAGCAGATGTCTGCGGATGTTATTTTGGATGAAACAACGCCGGTTCTAGTTTCCCAAGAACGATTTCTAGCAAACGAAAAGAATAAAGTCCGTCTGTTTCGATGCTGTATTACAGTTAAGCAGGCTGAAGAAGATGCTGATGTGTTGATTGCCAACACGGCGATTTCTTTGTACTCAACATTTGATGCTGTTTTCGCCATTGGAGAAGACGATATTAGCAACATCTACCTTCGCAAACCTGGGAGAGGCAAAATCGTTGAAAGAGTGTATTCTGCAAATAGTTTTAAATATGAAAAAGTAGCTGAGAACATTTTGTTTCTCCATGCGTTTAGTTGCTGCAACACAACGTCGTCCGTCTACAACCAAGGAAAAACAATGACATTATAAGCATATTCAAACATCACGATGCCAAACCAGATGATATCGCAGATGCTGAAGCACGCTTTCTCGTTGCTTTGTATGGTGGCTACATAGAAGGAAATACCTTGGAAGAAGTCCGTTACCAAGAAATTCAAGTGCAAGAAACACATTGAATTTTGCTTCTTTGCCACCAACGAAGGACGCTGCACGGTATCACGCATTTAGGACGTATCACCAGGTCTAACAGTGGTGTGTAATTGAAAAAAATGCACGAGACTGGGGCTGAAAAGTTGGCACGAATGTACTCACTCCAGTAACAATGACAGAGAATCCATCACCCGAGACTTTATTAAAATTAATTTCATGCCATTGTAAAAAAGAATGCGGCGGAGCATGTGGCTGCAGGAAAAGTGGGATGAAGTGCTCTATTCTGTGTAGATTCTGTAATGGCCAATCATGCGAGAATGCACCAGAAGTTCACATCGAGAATGGGGGACGAAGATGAGGACATTTCATCACTGGAAGTCCCAAGTCTCAGGAGCAATGACTTCGAAGATAACATTGAGGATAAAGAATCTTATAAAGACGTCAACATCTACCGACCGGGGCCTTCAAAAATTAAAAAACTAAATAATATAATCGCGAACACGAAACATCACTAAACTGGGTCACTGGGGATACCGCAATAAAAAGAGCGCCTATAACTGTACCTCATGGTGATGTGGAAATGTGTTTACTATACGTTTATCAAATTATTATAACTACGTAACGAATAGCCAGAAGTAATACAAGAAAAAAATTTAAAAATGAGAAATTACACAATTTTTTAGAGAAATGTTCATCTTTCCGCCGCTGTAACTCCTTTCATATTAGCCTTACAAAAAATAGTTATATACAAAAAATGTCAAGAAGTTTGTCTTCTTTAACTTTGAATTAGACTTTCTTGGCGTAGGATCAACCGTTGCGGAGTCATTTGGAAAAGCCAGTTTTTAGCACCTTTAATCCAAGGTGGCTGCTCGCGCGGCGCCCCTCCAAGGTCGAAAACTTGGACTTTTTATTAGGATCTCGACCTAAACAGCATATATAAAAATCGTTTATACTCCATTTTTTTGTAGCAAAAACTTCTACTGACTGGACTATAAATGTTTTCTACCAGAGCTAGAGATATTTAATAATATTGATCATTCATAATTTGTAAAAGGGTAAATGAGTTACTTAAATTCATTTTGAAAGAAAATTGATTGAAAATAAACTAAAGTATAGTAAAAGTCAGACGTAATAGCTAAAGAATAATAAATATTGTTATAACATAAAACCATTTACATACATAAAGACCATTATAACATAGTCAATTATAACAGTATATTTAAATAGCTTTCCGAAACCGTTCCTTATGATCTTCATAAAAAGTATGTTTATTTTTTATTACTGAAATTTATTAATCTTATCTTTAGAAATGTTTACAAACGTTACTTTTAATTGCTGGTAATTACCTTTGTCGAAAATTATGCTGGCAAAACCACATAAATTTATTTTCGAGTGTAAAACCTGGCAACTATATTTTTGCTAATATATTTTTTACAATATAAAATAATTAAATATAATATCGCATGCGATCTTGTCGTAAATTTGCTAAACTGGCAAGTGTATCATAATCATAAGCACTGCAATATTAGTGTAAAATATACGTTTTCTTCATTTCCTGGAAAATAAATATTTTTGAGAAATAACGTTTTGACTTGGAAGTGAAATGTGAAAAATAATCAAATACGTACCTCCCACAGCTTTGGTTGTCAAAACTAAAGTTTTTCTTTTCTCCAAATTGTTAAGACGTATGTACGGATATATGTACGAAAACGATCATTCAGCAGTTACGGCGTTTCCAGTTATACAGAATTATTCAAATCGTTTATATTTAAAACAAAGCCTTATGTTTTAAACAAGTGTTTAAAACATGTTATGAGCTAACATGTTTTAAACATGTTTATTATCTTTTACAATAAAGAAAGTATTGGATTCACGACAAAAATTCAAAATTGAGCTTTCGACAGATCTTCACGTTTTCGAGTCCCCTGAACCCAAAAAAACATGTTTCTGTTCATTGGTCTGTCTTTCTGTCTGTCTGTCTGTGTGTGTGTCTGCGTGTGTGTGTCTGTGAACAGAATATATCAAAAACGAAAAGAGATATTGCAGTGGTCTTAAGACCTACAACTCAACTCTGATAGCATTGCCAAAGTAATGGACATTTCACTAAAGCTCAGGGTGAGGTATTTTATATAACTGCAAGGCTAAAACTTGAATTTAATAGAATGAGGACATTTGTAAAGAGATGCCATTAATAGCAGTATAATTAAATAAAGAACGCAATAAGCAAAGCTCAATTCTCACAGGGATCTAAGTTGACTGTAAGTTCAATTTAAAATAAGAAATATTGTCAGGGTTTTAAAAGAAAGGTATGAAAAGCTAGATAAGCTAATGAACGTTGCAACGAGCAGCTAAGCAGGTAGGCATTAAGGGTTAAAAATCCAAGAAAAGGACACAGCAGATGGACCAAAAATTGTGATGAAAAACGAACAGGTGAATTCAAAGGACTCTTGGTGCAGGAAATACTCTAATAAAATTTAATCAGTGCAGTGACGTATGTGAACATTTAAAAGCAATTTAAAAAACGTGCAGTGGCGAAAAGACACAGTTAACTAATTATAAATGTAGACAATAATATTAAGAATAAAAATTTTGTAAATAGTTTTTGTTATAGACAAATTTAGTGTTATAAGTAATTATTTTGAACTTGGTTCATTTCCGTTTTTTATTTAATATTTAACTTGCAATTGTTTATAGCGGATATTGGGGGAGAACAAAAGAAATTAATTATGAATTGACATGTTAAAGATGTACCTACTCCAGTAAAATCGAATTTTCATATAATAAATCAATTTATATCAGCACAAAAAGGATACCCTTTTAATGAGTGTATGTTCGTGGTCGTTTGGGAGTATTTGTATCAATTTCCGACACAAAAAGTTGATAAGTTGTCCGAGCCCAGTGTACGTAAGTTCAAAGTCGAAGAAGACGAACTCCGATATCTGCGTGGAGGCCAGCAAGCCGATACAACCCAGAGGGGAAGACTCCAGAGCATCGAGCAGCCTCGCGAGTACGTGTGCCAGGAGTTGCAGCAGGATCCGTCCCATAGCAGCCCCAATAACTATATAAGCGTGTCTTCGAGCTCCGATACAAGATCGGTGAGACCAGGTACTGTTTAGCCTAAAACTAGCTAAGTTAGGCCCGCGAAAGTTTATGCATGTATAAGAAGAGTCATACTCAAAATAATCCAAGCGATTTCCGTTGCTGTAATATAAATGCAGCTCGTAATATAGGCCCAGTCCATAATTTGAGGTTAGGAGAAAGTTGAACACAAAACGACGCCGTAAAAAACAATTGGGAAATTGGCGCGCATCCCTTCCACGAACGCTAGAAAACAAATGACAATTAATGCCGCGAAAACAGCCGAATTTAAATAATTACCGGTAGAACTTTAATGAATTTTCACATTGTTTTAATTCACTGTCAACTATCTTGCCAGAGGGATTCATTTTGGAGTAACGTTTGACCTAACTTCGAGTATTTGCTTGTGCGCAGTAGAGCGGATACGGAATACAGATCCATGCTCAATTAATTTAAGAATTACACATTCAGCCAGGAACCTAACCGAGATTGAGTCATTGTTTTACTATTGAGTTAGCGATTAATTATCAATCTTTGCAGATAAATAAAATATGATACAGGGCATATAACCATTTATTACAACGAGTTAATAAAATACAACTCACTTTTAATCTACCTAGAATTTTATAGTGTAAATAAAATATTTGCATGGTGGTTCTTAATCAATATCTATTTAATTAAATTAATTTAAACAACATATCTTTACAATATGACGTTGAAACATCATATATAAGTTTTAAGTACTATCTAGATGTTATTTTTTTTAGTTTGTTTCGTTTTTTCAAAAATGGCAGTAACGATTTTTTCCAAAATTTACATTTGTATTATATTTTAAACTAGCTGGCCCGGCAAACGTTGTTCTGCCCAAAAATAATTTGTCTCTAAAACCAGTTTCACTTTCGATATTTTCCAATTTTGCGGCTTTCCCTTTGGATTTTACGAATTTTCTATTTTGCTAAACCACCTCGGGAGTAAGACGAACACAACAAAAGACATTTTATTTTTTTAATTTAATTTATTAATTTGACTTAAAATTTTAGAGTGAAATTGTATTTCCAACTAACTCTCTATTGTATACGTTTCTGTAGAATTTGTAAATTTAGAAAAAAATTTGACAAATTCTTAAAAATTAAAAATCTATTTTCTAACTAATTATAAGACCACTGTAAAAGAAAGTTGTGCGTGTATCACATCAGATTTTTAGGAAGGAAGTATTGGATTCACCCCAAAAATTCAAAATTGAGTTTTCAACTGATCTTTACGTTTTCGAGTCCCATGAACCGAAAAAACATGTTTTTGTTCATTGGTCTGTCTGTGTGTGTATCTGTGTGTCTGTCTGTCTGTCTGGCTGTCTGTCTGTGAACATAAGCGAACAAAGCGAAAAGAGTATGGCGTTGAAACTTCATATATAAGTTTTGTATGCTATCTAGATGCGATAGCAAGCTTTTGAAGAAAATCGCATAGCCAGAAATATGGTGTTTACTCTTGTGATTTTTCAGTTCTTTCGATTTTTTCAAAAACGGATATAACGATCTTTTTAATGAGAGATAGGTGATTTTCTAGTTGAATACCTCTAAAATGGGTTTCTTTTGTTTTTTTTTCCTATTTTTTTATTAACTCCTATTTTAAATAGAACAGCCGGTATATTATTACATTTTTGAATTCAGTTTAAAATTTTAGAGAAAATTTGTCTCTTGAACTAACGTTCTATTTTGTACGGTTTTTGTAAAATTCGCTATTTAAAATTTTTTTGACAAATGCTTAAAAATTAAAAATCAAATTTTTGGCTAATTATAAGATCACTGTAAAAGGAAGATGTGTGCGTGTATGACACCAGATTTTTTCTAAATTGTTAGTTCTAAATTTAATGAAAAATAAAAATTAATCAATACTGTAGATAATACATATGTATTTTAACGTACTTACACAGTAATAGAATTATACATATAAAAAAAGACCAGTCGATTTCTTATTTTCGAGTGAACTATGTATTACAAAAGAAGAAATTGTTCGACTCCAGCTGACGAAGCAACTGCAGTATGTAACTGTATCACTAAACTGAAAGTGACTTCATTAACATTGCTCTTAATTGCCATCCACCATGAAACAGGTTTTAATTATGTACCGAACGACTTCCAGGATTGGACCGTGTCATTATTGAGATTGATAAACTCAACGTTTCGTCCACTTTCATAAGATGTTTTATCAGGAAGTAAGCAAAAGAGCACGGTAACTCCATGTATGAACCATGTCAGAGGCGAAACTCTTCTAACGTTGGAGGGCAAAATTTATAGGCAAATGTCATCGCAGTTGAGTGAAGAGGACGCTGGGTGGGGCTTTGAAATTAGCGCTTTCGATCTGGATAGTAGAAATTTAATTGAAATGGATCTTATGACCGGTATTGCGTTGTGGTTTGGCTATGGCTGATAAATAAACGACACCCGACCTGTGGCAACGCTAATGTTCAGAGATACGAGCTTTTACTGAACGTCCCGTTTCACCAGTGTATAACAGAATTCATTACAAGAGCAACAAACACATTTACATGATATGTTGTTTAATGTATATTTGCATTTTTCAGAGTGTCACTAAACTCGCCATTTCTTGGCTACGTTTTTTTATATTTTGCTCTAAGGCATTTATTGTTGTCTCATTTTAGTTTGATAATATAACTCCAGACGAGATCTAGTCTCCTTCCAGTCATGATTCGTATCAATTTTTAATAAAACTCTTTAGTCTTTCACTTTCTTAACAATTGTTAAAATGTTGCTTTACTTAAAAATGTTATAAAACACTGCGGTCTGCAACAAATGCAAACACTAAGTGAATGGTTACTGAACTTATTCATAATAGTGATTCAGTTTCATAGGGGATTTTCCTAATTAGATCAGTTATCTACTAAATACAAGTAGAGACATCCATAAAGTCCAGAATTAAAACCAGTATTTTAAACAAAAAACTAGTTTTTTGTTTGAACAAAAACATGTTTCAAACAAATAATACAGTTAAAAAATTTTTTTTTTTATAAAAAAACATGTTTTTTGCCAGCCATGGTTTATGGTAGCAAGTCTTCATATGTTTATTTTATATGACAGCCACTGCCATGATTCATTACTGATTCGCAATCTGAAATTCATTTTAAAAAAGGACAACTACTAATCCGATCGTTCTCTTCATTTCAAGTATTGACGTTGGCAATTATTTTGTCATTGGCAATATCTGATATGGGATTAGCTAACTTATCTTCTTCATTTTCCTTTTTGGTCTAGATAAATCCTGGCAAGTCCAGAAAATCCATCAGCTGAGTTAATTTCTATTGTTCAGAACAACAATATCAATTTCAATCATTATTCTTTGGCAGTCCATCGGAAACTTGTACTTTCTGAACAATATCTAAATTTTGGAATATTCAAATTAAAACTGGGAGAACTTTCAAGAATTACTTTCAATCATATTTAAAGGTTGATTAACTCGAAAAAATTGTTTCAAAACGTTCGATGGTTTATACCTTATATGCGATATGTAGCCAAATCAATCTCGTTTCTGTTAATTCCAAAGCGGCCATAATGAGTTTCTTTACGAACCAATCCAATCATTTGCCCACTGAAATATCCAGAGGCCCCACCTCAAAGTCGCGCCAATTTAGGGGATGCATGGCGAATTTCTGAAAAGGCTTGGGTCAGTAAGTACGAATGGGCAAAACCGTGGCTTTTCAGCCGACACAATACGAAATACAGGTTCCAAAGTGGCTCTGATACATTATGGAACACTAAGAGCATGCATTAGGATCAGGAATTACCGATTGCGGCCCATTGTGTCGGCGAATTCAATATTTGCAGTCGGGAAGTCAAAGCCGCGGGAAGCAAAAAGGGCCGAGAATGCGCTGGCTTAATTACACGCCTAATCTCTTTTGTAGGACTGTTGAATGTCCCGCTAATGATGTGCAACGTGACGCTAAGAACCGAGAATGTCGATTCTCCCGGGTCGACGATGTTTGCACATATTTCTGTTCCTCACCTGACCATTCTTGGTCGCGGGGTGCACTGATTTTTCCGTGCGTGCTTGAGATTTTCAATTTGCATTATACAAACGAAGCTTGAATTTTTAATGGGACGTTTTTGAAGTGCTTTACTTTAGAATGGTAATTAACTTCTCCTTATCCCCGACCTGAGTTTTCATAAAAGTCACAATTTTCAGGTGGAGCCCGCCGCTTGCAGCGGGATAATATCAGTTCCTAAGGATTAATCCTGAAATAGAAACGGTCCTGTTAAAACATCTACATGAAGCGCGATTATGAAACACGAAACTGCCGCATAGGAAACGGATTTTATTTTTAATACGAGCACTTCGTCCTCGTGCGAATTCCACTGCAATTCTTTAATTCATGGCTCTCCGGAGCGAACCAAAGCAGTACAATTAAACGTTAAGCGCTTTTTAGTTTAATTAATTTCATTTTTCTCCCCGGAAAACAAAGAGGAGTAGTTAGTCACGAAAGAGACCTGCGAAAGCTTTCTTACGAGTCATTTATAAAGTTTGGAATATAAACTGTTGGTATTAATTCAATTCTCCTGCGAATGGCAAAGGCACAGGAGAAATTTCCTTGATTATTAAATTATGAAAGTCGAATTTGTGATGGGGTCGAATTGCTTTTGTAGGTGCGCTCTTGTGTAAGCCGAACAAGAGTATATAAATTTAATTCGGAATTTGTTCTTTCACTCCTACGTTCCGCAGTAAAGTGGTTATGATATCACGAACGTAGGACGTTACGATGCCTAATTTACAATCTAAATTTGCTCTAATTATTTCCCTGTCGCGGTACTCAAATTCGAACTCAAATGCTTCTAATTAATAATTAAAACTCAAAACTTTTTAATGCCTAAAATTCTTTTGTAAAGCTTCATATTGATAGTGTTCGATTTCTATATATAACTTAGATTACACACAACAATCAGTATATGATTAAATTCTAGACTAGAATAGCATTAGAGAAATTTAAAAAAGTAGAGAACTCATTTGAGAACCTTGGGGAACACCAATAGCAGTCGACGACGCATATTTTGTTGCACATACTTTTACAGCTTTAAAACGATTTTATTGTGTTGCTTTGAATAATTGGAGGTTGGACACAAAAGCCTGACAACTATTAAAACATCTATTAAAAAGTTTTAGTTGGCTTGAGCAAAGCTTCAAACCCTGTTACGGTTCAAAAGACATTTATAATTATTTATGTAATTATTTGCTTGGGATTTCCATGCATTTATATTCCTAATTAATTTGTGTAAGGTTAGGCCTCTCTTAACCCTCAGACTGCGGAAACCGGGTCTCAAGTGACCCGAACTTTCTTTTTTTTAATTAATTCTACCGTTTTCCAATATACTGCTTTGGGTGTTTGCGTATTCCTCGAAGCTGTTATGGAGATGCTGTAGAATAAATTTCGTGGAAAAATGTCTTGGTATACCTGAGATAATCCGCTCGGGCCACTTGAGACCCCGTTTCCGCGTTTCGCTCTCCATTGTTTTTTCTTGTTTTCTGGAGTATAATAACTGTGTAAAATAATAGGCAAAAAGAAATGATTCTCATAAAATTCCCCTTATGGAACAACAATTGTATGACGAACTAGTGCATGATGATGACGAAAACGACTTTCATTTTTTGTCTGATGAGGACAGTGGCAGCGATAAAAGTGACGCAGAATATGAAGAATTTTTTAGTCTGCAGGTCAATAAAAATAAAAATTTTATGATTATAGTATCATGTGCAAGTATGTATTAGAAAAACAGACATTGTGGTGCTTTAAAACTAATTTTAAAAAATTGAATTCGATCCGGGTCACCAGAGACCCATTTCCGCACTCCGCGTAACTGAAATTATTTCCGCCGAGCGAGGGTTAATGCATCGGTGTTAGTCTGGTAGCATATTCAAGGTTCCCCCTATTTTCTAATTTTGACTTCTTATCTTATTTCGGCTATTTGCTATTCTGTGCTGCTGTAGTGAGAATGGCGAAACGAATGACATTTTGAAATCATTTTTGTATTTGGAATTTTTCGCTATCATCCTGAGTTGAGAATTCACGTTTTGGCTTTTCTGTACCTCGGGGAGCATGAAGGATGTCAGAGGAAAAGGTATTTTGGTGATTTCTCAGGAGCAGATTTTGTTCAGACTATTACCTGCAGAGCACATGTCCACTTTGGCAAAGATGGGGGCGTAACATCAAAACGGTATGCCTAACTTTCTTTTGTACTTCATGCGTAGGATTCTATTGTGTTGCATTTAATTGTAGCTCCCCCTTCTCGTACGGCTGAATTCCGCACCTCTTTGAATTTGCGAACGCAGCTCCTTCTTGAGCTTTTGCAAGTTCGACCCGCCTAGTTCTTGCGACCGTGAGAGCTCCATTCCTGTAACAGGTTCGTAGTAACATTTGTACGCCGCAGCGTAGGAATCACATCATACCCTTGTCGACGAACGCGGAGCAGTATCGCTGCCCGATATTGGAATAATCACCTAGCCTCTTCGAGGCTTACCGAGAGGTTTTCCTGTACGCCTGTGAGCTATGAAAGATCTATTTAAATTAGTCTTTTACTCTGCCTGCGTTAGAGCTGGTCTCGCATAACCTGTAGTCACGGAATTCGCTTTTGAATATGTTTGTTTGTTGTGTTAGCTTACATTTATTTGGCAAACTTTAGATGGACTTCCTAATGACATGAATGTAGCATAAACATGATACTTACTTAGTAGAGTAGATTTTACCAGTTATTTAAGATAGTTGTTGATAAATTTATTCTGGAACCTAGCTATTTACATGGTATCTGTCAAAGAAACTTGTGGTAGTGGATGTGTCTCCCGTGCCATCCACGACATTATTATTTGTATTATGGATCTTGTGAAGCAATGTTGCATGCTGTTTTGAAAAAAATAAGCTTTTGGGTAATCACGTCATGCTAATGACCGTTTAACAGGATTGAATTACTCACGTTAGTTCCGTACTTGCAAGATATACTTTAACTGAATTCGACTTGCGTGACGCATTGAAACTGATGATACAGATTAATTAGTTACTAAGGGTATTACGAGTTATATTCAACTTTTAATCAAAATTTAACTATTAGTACCTTTGTCGCGGTCATACGCTTTACCGTGCGGTTCTCTGGTAATGCAAATTTGCCATTCTTGATAATCAGTGTGTAGTTTCATAACCTACAGTAAAAATTCGTTCATTCACGCTTTAATTATTTAAATCGTGTGTAAATATTTTGGTGACATTATTATACCTCTTATGCTACTGTGATATGAACTGTGATAGTTTGGAATTGGTTTGCCCTGTGTGTGTACTTTGTATATTTGTATATGTACTGCCTATTGCCGATATTATACTGCCTTGACATCTTTGCCTGTGTATCTGACTTGTGCCTTTACCGTTTCCTTTAATTTTCAGGTTTGGTTACTAGCGCCTTCTGTAGTGTACCTTTTGATTAGCAAAGTGCTGGGGGCCCATATTTTTCTTTTCAGCTAAAGATTAGTCTTTTGTTTTACCCATGACCAGCTCCGACTGAGAAGTCGGCTACCTTTGCTTCTCTCCTTTTACACCCACAGTGACGGTAACAACCCTCAGAACAGGAAGAGTCAATATGCATTCTATTTTGAGAGTGTTTCTTCGATTAGAAAAGCAATTACTTTGCTACTTATAGTGGATTTTTATCAGTATCATTAACTTTTCGTTTTTTACAAGCAAGAATATTTCTATTAAAACATATACAATCAGATGCATTGCTTGTTGTTTGAGGAATTTCAAATAAAGCCCTTCTATTATGGGCGCTCAGTTTTGAAGAAGATAAATCATAAGCTGCAGAGGAATTCTTTACATTAAACAAAAAACCTATTTTCACAGAAGGGCTGCAACTTCACCGCTTCGTGTTTTACGCTGTTGGAGTACCCTCCCACCGTTGATTAATTAACGTATATGAATATTAATTCATACGCAGGAGGGCCGATTTCGTGACTTTGATGGATTTCTTTCCGCGATTTTATAGGGAAATTTTAAAATCCACACTTCTTCCTTTGTTTTCGCCAAGAGAATTCCTTGTAAAGCAAGCACGTTGTTACCTGTTAATTGCAATCAATCTCGAGTTGAAAACGCTGTAACACATTGCTTTCATAAAAATGTGTATACTTTGACAATAAATTCTAACGATGTATAATTCTTTACGAGTATAAATTAGTTGGTACAGTGATAGACACAAATATAAACTCGTCGAAAACAAGAGGGTTGGACAATTTCAAAATCGTGCACGGTTGTGAAGCTTGATCCCTGCAACAAATTTGTTATTTTTTCTCATTTTCATCACATGTGTGGAAATGGGGCACATCTCCGAGGATGAATATTAATTAATGTCCAGGCGTCGCCCAGGTGTACACCAGAAATTTGCGAAGCAGCCCGGGACTTTATTTTTCAAACTAATTCAGTTAACTGCGACGTTTCATTAAATTTAAAAGCTTACGGACTGTGAACCTCCGGTCTGCCTTCTCGTTGGCGTTGGCTTGGTGTTTCTATTTTTACGTCGTTTAGGTGAAAAATTAATTACGCTATAAACCGCGGGATGTCGAAACCGGCTATAAAGGAATTTAACGAAGTTTCGCGTGCAGGCGCAGATGGGTATGAACATGAAAGATAATCTTATTTTCTGGTTTTTTATCCATCACTTTTAATAACTGATTTTCTATCGTACCAAGTTGACAGACTCGCTCAGAGTTCGTCTGCTTTTGAATATAAAGTGACTTATTATTATCGCATTTACATTTTCTTGTCACTGCAACCCGGACTGTTCCAATATTTTTCGGCTGCGATTCACACTTCTTACAAATTATTCCTTTTGTTCTCTCCTTTTTCTTTGGACGGTCTATTTTCCCACGACTACAAGCTCTACTGGCACAGACGACTTTCACAGTTCTACCGGGAATAGCTGATTATAATCTGATTGGTAGATACAAAACTAGCAAGTTAATTAAATCGTTCGATGAATTCAATCAAGCTGAAACATACAAATCCTCTCAACATTGATGGAATTATTGTTTGATTAGCAAATCATTTCACTATTCCACGCGTATGTGCAGCGTTCCTTAATTGCATTAACAGTTGGGTTCATGAGAGCTTTATATAATTACATGCATCTGTACGTGCGTTTCAGATATCTGCACACGCTACTCGGTTTGCAATCTTGGTAACTCTCGGATTGCTAAAATAAAAAGCACCCAGTGGAGGTGCAAAACTAAAGGCTTTATTGTCTTCGCCGCCACGTCAATGCTTTTTAAGCTTTAAAACGAATCTCGTTACATTTCCTAATGACTCCCTCTTGTTAGGGCCATGTTTCGTATTTTTAATGGCGAGTTTTATACGTTTGTCTGCCGCTAGGAGCGCTGACGAGTATAAAGGGGAAATCTTTAGAAGCGTTATTGTAGCTGCCCTGAGTAATTGGGGAGGCCTCGTGTTAGTTTTCTCTTAGGAATGAATACATGGATGTGCAGCCGATGTATACAATAGAGAATAAACATCAAATTAAATAAGGTTACTTTATACCTTTTACATCTGAATCATTCAGCACGTGGAAAGGATACGAAAATCTTATTTCATAGTCTCTAAAATCGAGAACAATAATATTTTTTCTATAGCACATGTTAAAGTGTGCTTTTATCAACTCAAAACAAAAGGTCAAGTTTTACTTTAACAGCAAGGGTAGATAAAGTAGCACTTTAACATCAAGGATAGATAAAGTAATTTAATTTTCTAAGTTTTGTTTAAATTAAATATGACAGCTTCGTATTATCGTAGCAACCCAATCTAGCTACTGACATTTTGAAATGTGATTGACTGTCATTATTTTCTTTTGAAATTGTTAAAGTTCTTGCTATAGAAAAAAATATTGTATTATACACTACGATAAAGTTATTTCTATCCACTCTTGAATCATTAACGTCTCGACTTCGTCTCGACGTTAAACGATTCACTCGTGGATAAAATTTAACTTTATCGTCTTGTATAATAAATTACTATTTATCTCATTTTTGCCTATTTCATAGTACAAGCAAATTTTATTGGGTGCAACTTTAGCATATACAAGTGAAACAGTAATTTTGTCAATATGTGTAAATCCATAAATCCAAAACCACGATATAGAATGCATATGCTATTATAGGTGTTCAGCTACCAAGAGAAACTTTCTCTTAAGATTTTTTTAAGGTTTATGATTTTAAGTCGGCCAATATTTTGCAATAGTTGACTTAGATTTAGATTCATTATGTCAATCGCTTGTCTGCACCAGAAATCCCTACACTTTGAGTAATCTGAGTGATCTTCAGTGAGCTCACTCCCTCTTCTTAGTCCTTAGTCCGAATACTGGTTGGATGCAGATTCCCAGTATTTCTCTTGGCGAGCGTTCTCTTTACATCTTTATAATTGTACTTCCTGTATCTTTCATAACTTGCTTCAAATTTTCCTTCATATTCAACGCCTTCAATTTCTCCTACAAACTTTTCGTAAGTAGTCTGTTTCTCCGTAGGATGTCCTAACATCTTGATCTCTTCGTCTCGTGATCTTTTTAGTTTTCTCTAATTTCCTCAATATCTTTTCGTTGGTCGTTCTGTTTATCCTGTTGGCCTGCTGTATCCTACATTTATTTCTCTAGTACTTCGTTCATCCTTTATTACAATACTTCCCCCGTCACCACCACTTTTGTTTTTCGTGTATTTATTTTAATTTCGCATAGTTCTTGAGAGATGATATTGTTACGATTTGCGTTCTTGTGTGAAAATGGACTATACGCGGTTGCACGAATAGACTGTACTTTAGTTAGCCATAAGCAATCTGTAAGATAAATAATTTTAAGGTTGCATTTCATAAGCAAATATGTCATATAAAAGTTAAAACAGGCGCGTGAAAGCCGGTAGTTAGAACTTGCCTTTCTCTGGGAAGATGGAAGTATTTGAATCTCACGGAAGCACAAGGGTACATTTATGCAGGGTTTACCTGGCAGGTCGAAAAATTGGGCGAAGCTAGATTATTAGTACGTGATCAGAAGCGCAACAATTGCCACACGGCCATCAAAATTAGGCTAAAAAATACGTGCCGGTTGGAGCAAATTCCTTAGAGAGTTGTATATTAGAGATAATTTGCGAGGTGTTGACCGCTTGACAAATTTTGGCGCGCGAAACCTACAATTTTCAAGAATACATAGCAGTATGAAGCTATTATGCATTGTTACGTTCATGTACGTGACTTAGAAGACCGAAATTAAGAGTTGCTCTAAAAGGCCTATTAGAAATTTTGAGAACGCCTACCGAGTTTTCTTGGTCAAACTGAAGTGAGAATTTAGTAGTTAATCAGTAACCTTATAAGGTGGTTTTGATTCCGATTTCCTTTCGTATTCCGAAAATATATTTCCAATTTACTTTTTTGAAAGCCTTTCCCGCGTCGAAAAAATCTATGAATACATATCCAATCTTACACGCAATCGTTCTACTATTAATCTTCAAGCAAAGAATACTTCTCATCTTCTTTTTTCTCGTCGGACCCGACCGAATTGGTCCTCTCTCAAGTTCTCTTCTATGGTGTTTCCTACCCGACGTTGTATTAGTTTAATTAGTATTTTTGATGTCTCCACACTGCTTATACGGTAAAAGAGGAAGGATTATGTAAGTAAGATGCTAAAATCTTCACATACTTTTACTGATGTTTCTTTAGAATTGGTAGTATTCAACATAGAGTAAAATCATTGAGAAATGAGTTTAAATATTTGCATGATTGTATATTGGATAAGGGTTTTAATTATCTCGAGACGGATGGACTTCAGTCCTGCGGTTTTATTGTTTTCGAGGTGCTTGAAAGCTCTTTAAATTCTCATTTCAGCACTGGATAGTTCACTGATTTTAGACTTTCTATGCATTCTTTCCATATTCATCTGATATTTTTGTTTCTATTAGAAATTCGCCCACTTTGTTTTCTATCCAGTGGCTACGGAACTTCTTGTAGTTAAAGAATCTTTTCCTTTATTATTTCCGTTGTTTCTTCGTAGTTTTCATTTAAAAACTTTTCTTTTACTCTCCAGATTCTCTGTTCACATCAACTCCTTATATATTTGTTGCCCTATTTCCTTTGAGGATTTTTAATATTTTCACATAGATTACTTCTTTTGTAATTCAGAGTTTCTTTTGCGGTTGTTGAATTGGACTAACCATCTCCTATAATGCTTTGGTTGTTCCCTCCTTGAGTCGTTTCTATTGATTTTCGAAATCGTCAGTTTGTTGTACACTCGTGAAAATTACTTCAACTTTTTGTTCTAGTTCTTTAATAACTTCTTAATTTTTTAACTTTTCCCACTTTTTATTTTGCTTTGTTTCATTTTTCTTAAGATTTCGTCTACACCTCACTAGTACTAAGTTGTGATCGCTGCCAACATCTAGTTCCGAATAGCTCTTGCAATCTTTACCTGGTTTCGCAATATTTGTTGTAACTGATCTGGTATCTCCTTAAGTCCCCCGGGCATTCTCCACGAATATCTTCTTCGTATACGATAGTTAAATAATGTGTTGGCGATAGTTAACTAATAAAGGTCACAACATTCAATTAAACTCCCCCGTCTTTCATTACTCTTACCTACCTCATCTTGTCCCACTTGCCTTCATTTTTTCGAGTATTTTTTTGTTTTACTTTCATATGTAATAAAGGATTTCCGGGATCGAACCGTGTTATTTTTGAGATAAAAGTACTCAACGGTTCGACTATTTTTATTAGGGACTTCATCAGGACCGATGCAACAACGCACGATAACTCAAAGTGTCAACGATGCCAGGAGGGAAACTCTTCTACTGATCGTAGAGAAGCAAGCGAAATTAAGGCAGAGGGCACCCTTCGTCTCGATCGAGACTACTTGGGAGTTCGTCAATCTCAATAGTTTTCCGGATCTCTCTGCTCAAGAAGAGTGGAGATTTTCAGATAAGTTTCATCAAAAAGGATCTTACGGTCAGTGTCGCGTTGCTGTTCGGTGATTTGAGATCATGCTGGTGTTCTGAGATACGGGTTTTTACTGGATGCCCTGTTTCATCAATGTATACAGTATTACAGGAGCAAGGAACTCTGCAAACACCTTTTTATGAAACTGTCTTGAGGTTTTGTTTTCGAATAAACTTGCTATACGATCGGTCTATATAATGAAGAAATACTATTGCCGTGAGAGGATTGGTTCTTGGAGGTTTGAGTGGCTATGGATGAATATGGCGAGTGGTGACGGACTGTATTGTATATACCTAGCAAGTAATCCATGTTTCCGAATATGATTCAGTTGAGCGTGGATGTTATCAGGTTGACATGTGGAAAGAGCATCGTGCAGAAGCGACATATACAGGGAGTATATGTTGAATGATGATGCGAATATGTCTTCCGCCCTCTTCATTCTGCCTCCACGATCCTCAAATATAAATTACGCCTTCTTCTTTCTAAAAGGTATAAGAGTTTTGCCTCTGCGACCACATTGAATTACGCTGCTCTGCTATCCATCACATTTTGTTAAAATTTATTTTAGTTATCATTCTTTACCGCCGTTTGGGTACTACCGAAAGCTACTTCTGTTTTGATTCTATTGTACCACCAACATAAGCTGCAAAATTTCAACTATGGTCTCCATAGTTCTATTGCGTTCTATCTGAATAAACACAAATATTTGGGCATACAATATATCACGATTTCAACGCCCATTTTTCCTTCATCCATGTCATTAATTTTATAGCCTATAAATGCTTATTGTCCAATCGTTCTATTTGACTGTTCAAAGCTTTACTCCACAAACTGTCAGGAATTTAAAACACAATTACTAATTAATACGTATGATATTAAACTGTCAACTGTAACACAAATCATATCGTGAGAAATATTGTACTGTTACCTCTATAATCGAGAATCTCCGGCTGTTTCGCCAAAGTGAACATCGCAAATTCCACAAAGGAATCCATTAGAAATGATGTGGCGCATTAGCCGTTTTAGGAAAACAACGAAGTATTTGAAGTATAACTTCTACTTCTCGGATCAAGTTTCCCATTATCATGTTAATAAGCTTAGAGTACTTTACATTATAATAATGCCGCCATAGGCAACGTCGCATAACCCTTTTGGCTTTTAAGCATATTGATCGCAACCGCAAGTCGTATCACTCAATCATAATTTCGGGGATAGCGGACATCTATCCGCCCAAAAACTTCCAAAGTATATACTTTTTATGAATCTAACTGGCAGACTTAAATATAAAATGCTCCTACGCCGCATTCGCAGGCATCCAAAAAAAATCAAAATATTGACAATTAAGCCAGCTGTGGCCTCAAAGACAGATTGGAAAATGTTATGTATTGTTTTCTTGATTTGCATGAATAAGTTAAAATCATATTTAGTTGTAAAAATTCATAAAACTTACACCCAAACTTAGACCAAGGAACCAACATTTGACTTTGATGCTTTCGCCGATGTTTCGTTGCAGGCATTTGCCATTATTTCAGGTAATCGCCCGAGTTGTAAAGCTTCTCAATTTTAACAATTCGTTTCCCCATTTATTAGACCAGCTCCCTCCTGCTCAAAACGGAAGATTTATATGTTTTAATTATTGTCCTATTTTTGATTCTGGGGATAATTCATTTTAAGAACCCATAAATTTTATACCTGGAAAATACACAGCGCTGCTGAGAAGTTTTATGGCGCGATTTACATTTTAATTTAATTAATAGTATGACCTGAAATTGTCTGCTACTGGAAATTATAAGCACAAAAGCTATTCTATCAACATTAACACTTCAAATATTGCAATATATTTCTGAAAATATGGTTGATTTTCCCCTGACAAGCAGTTAATGGTTTTAATTACAATAGCTGTTAGAAAATGTATAGCAACAGCTGCATTAGAGAGGCTACGCGCTGTTATAAATTGTCGCTTCATTATGTTGTAGTATAAGGTTTGTCATTTAAGGAATAAACGATGTTATAGATCCTTCTAAATGTGAATACAAGCGCTCAATATGTGAACAATACAAACAAAATAAATTACTTCCACTGCCAATAAACTGTCTATTATGATCTACGTGCAAGCATGTCTATATATTCATCACTTTGATAGCACAAACTGAAGTCTTGTAACGGTATTTTTTAATTTAATGCTGGATAATTAAATTTAACTTGTATTCGACTGATAAAATCTGTTGATAAGAAAACCCATGAAACGTAATAAATGACAACTAATTTCCAAACTGACAAACATTGAACATGTATATGTGTACGATCTATTAACTATCCGTATATATGCAGTTTGGAAAGTTTGAAAATTGCAGCTAGTCGGTAAAGCTTATTAAAGAGCGAGTTTCCCATAAACGTGGACTTGTAAATATTGCATGTAAACCTATTTCAAATTCATAGGCGATACAACGTGCCTTTGATCGAGAACTTGCAAACATTAACTCATTTATTTATCCATTCGGCGAGGCAGACCAAAAATGTGTTTCCTTGAATGCCGTAGTCCAATAGTTGATTTTCACCGTTGCTGTGCGGTTGATTCAGCCAGTGCTGGTTAATAATTTATAATTTAGGTATTAAGCGCCACCATGTTAATATTTGAGAAACGTCTACGAATAGTTTATTCGCTTTATATCGATTTACACAATTCTCGTTAGGGGACATAATTTATTACTTGCCACCGCTGAACGCTCTTCTAATAGGTATGCAATAGGAATAAAATAAATTAACATTAATCTAACTTTCAATGTAAGCCGAATAGCGAGCTAAGAATACCTAAGCCTAGCTGCTGGATAGAACGGTACCAACGTAGACAAATCGTGCAAACTACGAAAGCGAAGTCAAAGCTGAGCCGTAATAGCCACCAATTACATAAACTCCCCAAGTCCATAATGAGATCCAAAATTCACAAAAAAAAAAGAATATTCTCTACAAATATCCTAAAATCCAGAAAATTCTAGAAAATCAAGAAAGAACCACGTAAATAAAAAGACATTAGCGTACAGATGCGCATTTAGAAAAAACTGCTTACCTCAGTTGGAAAACGGCTTAGTGCTCCGATCTCCAGAGAAGGTGTTGATTTATTGAAATTAAAATGTGTAAAACCACATTGCCAACATAGACGTCCATGGCACGACTTACCAAAAACTGCTGTTTGTCTCTATATAGATCCACTCGCATGGTGACTACCCCAAATTCATTTATTTAATCCAACAATAACAATTGGGAAGAAATAACGAAGACACCGCGATTACCGAATCCCAAATCCCCTTACCGGGTGACTAAACGACCGTTTCAACCCGCACAGCAACCAAATGCACAACTTCCTGAAGCAGGTTATGCAATACACCATATTCTCACAGAAAATGTCTGATAGGAGATATCACGCACAGATTCGTTCAAATAAGCCAAACAGGGTAATACCGAGAACGGACTGAAAATAAATTCACCCAAATGATACAATAGACAATTCATAGTGCGGGCTGCCAGCAGTCAACCTCCAATATGTTAAAACAAACACCCAACTTGTTATGTAAGTATTGAATCCCAGAGCTAATTAGACAAACTTGCCTTTTTCAGAGAACCTTGTCAGAACCCCGAAACATTACATACGACGAGGAGGGAAGATGCGAAGGTCCAACTGCAACGTGCATCTGCAATTCTCAACGTAATCCACAGCCTTGAAATTGGCATAGCCAATAAGTAGCTTTTAATAGAAACTAAGATGAGTTTAGATAGCTAGGGCTAACGCTAAAATGAACGTAACATGTCCATGGAAGATAGCGAACATTAACTGTTTTTTTTCTTCAGTAAATAGCGGATAAAATTTGTATTTGTATTTCATCTACGAGTATGCTGAGTGTTCCATATAAACACTTTCAGCACACGTTGTATGTAAAACGCCATTCGAAAGTTTTAAAATGGGGAAATTGCGATATAAGTGGCTTTACGACTACAGAAACTTCAATATTAAAATTTCAATCAAATAGAGAGGAAACGGAAATGCAATTTTTCAGTTCAATTTAGAGGAAAAGTTGCTTTATACGTTACGTCAAAATTTATTTTCACGATAGCGTGTTTTAAATTTATTTTAGCCCCAAGGTATTTTCGTTGGTGAGATATTAATTACGATAATACTAGTACACAAAAATAGAATCCGGAATAACGGATATTTAAAATATCCAAAATGCAGAGATGTCGATATAGTTCCGTAATGGAGCTGGTAACCATCATAATAGGATAATAGATGGATTTTCGAAGTTGCTATTTCCATTACAGTCAGCTGTTCCACATTCAGCTTCTATTAAGTGATGGCCACGATTCATGACGTGATATCCCTAGTGGGGACCTATATTAATTGTTTATTCTAAAAGCCAAAAAAGTGATAATAGCCAATGCAATCGTCTGTATAAGAAACGTGCGCAGTTAGGTTTACATTTTCTTAAAAGCTGCGCTCCTCATCGCAAATATTTTAATCTGTAGGTGCTTGCAACTTGCAAAAACTAATACTGATGCGATTAAAGATAGCACTTCAGTTTTACTTCCACCCAAATTCGCAATTTAATCGAGGCAGTATAAACACAAGGGCAGCGCAAATACAACCACTAAATTATTTACTTAGAAAAACAGCATTTCCGTGTACATCCAAATAACTCCCCTGGGCTACGAAAACCGTAATTAAACACTCGATAAAAGTGCCGTTGTTGTAAATATCCATTCCGATGTATTGTGGAGCGCCGGCGCTGCATTGTAAAAAAATATACACGTGTGTAATTGATTCCCCCATTGCTCAAACGAGCAAGTAGAAGTCCTAATTGTTTATATATGGCACATCAGACTAGCATGCTAATGATTTTAGACCTTAATTAGTTATTAACACGTATGCTGCACAAACAAAAGCTAATGCGAGCACAATGTGAAATTACTAATTCTAATTAGTTAAAATTGCTAGCAAAGAGGAAGTACTAACATTATTCCAGCTAATTCAGCATAAGTAATGTGTACATGACACCCAACCAAATCATAATAGGCAAATGAGGTTTAACTGTTCATTTACCAATAGACAGCAATAGCAGCGAAAAGCAAGCAAGTTGTAATTGTATGAACTCAACACTAAAATTGTTATAAAACAGAAATCTTAAACGCTTAATAAAAAATAAATTGAACTAAGTAAAACCATCGTAGAGATTTCAAGTTCAAATGCTTCAGTTTTCATGAAACAAAATTAGTGTGCTTATAAATGTAGAAGAATTTAATTAGCCTATCAATCCCATCAACCGTGACAGTTATTATATCAAATATTGGATACATATCCTATATTAACAGCAATCAATGCAATTAACCTGGCAACTGAAAACTAAATTAAACACACATCGTGCTCCACAGTACGGTATTTATTAATTATTAGCAACGAATATGTCGGTTACACATGCAGAACTGCGTATCACTATTTTGTTATAATGGGACTAATTATTTTATCGCTAATAATTGGGTGGATTGCCAGTACCTCCAGCATTGTAGTAGTTTTATTAGCACCGCGGAACATAACCATCAAAACACAAGGCCTTTCAATTGCGAGAAGTTTGCCCGAAATCAGGAACACAATAATGATATAATGCGCTTCAAGTTCGAATATATTTCATACATTAGTTCCGCTTTCTGTAATAAGAAACTTTATACGAAGCCGCGATGATTTATTTGATTTCAGGTTCGACATCTTATTAGAGTTATTTTGCAGTCTGCGCCCGGGAGCGCCAACAAAAATTATTAAATTTTGACTTCAGCAAGGGCTCGCAACCGACGCGACGGTTAACACAAAAAGGTATTTAATTAAATTTATTACAGCATTCTTTTCCACATTTCCATTCATTGTGAGGTGATCACGAGGAATTTCAGAATTATTTACGAATTTCTGCGGGAGCTGTGAGGGATATTCTAGAAATTATAAACATAAGACCATGAAAGAAGCATCACCCATCCCGATTTGTAGATTAACAAAATCCAGCAACTTTACCACAAATTCAAGTGAACCTTATAAATAACAAAAACAGAATAATATTTTTACTTGGGGGATTCGTTTGACCTTTCTGAATTGGAAAATGTACAATTCTCTTTATTAATAAGACCAGTCATATATGACAACGAGTATCCTTCAAAGTTTCAAAGCTTTAAGCGTCATCAATTTATTATGGCACACGTGTATGAATACATAACTATTTTAGCTGATACTTATTTTTCCAAGAATACTAGAATGAAGAATTACAATTTGTTTTCGTAAAACAAGTACCTATCTATAAAGCCATGTCATCACGAACGGCTGATTTCCATTTAAGTTATTTATTACTATCTCTAATGCAATGCCCATATAACTAATACGAAGTACTCGCAATATTATAGTGGTAATTTCCACATAAGAATCGATACGACGATTTGAGTCCAAATTATATCACTCTTATCTTTCATTTCAGAAAACATGAGTTTAGATACTGATATTAACGGAAGTTTCTATCCCACATAGCGCAAATTAGCTTCAAAATTAGTGCCAATTATTCATGTAAAGATATTGTAAAATTTTGTTCTATAAAATTGTACACTTTCCTTTGCTAAGAAATCGAAAATTTATTTTCATAAATACGTAATTAGCTGACATCACACTTTATACCTTTGGTAATGCAACTCGAGTGCCGCTATCCAAGGCTTTTTGTTTAATTATATCCGGGGCTGCTGATTGTCTGAAAAACCAACCAAGTCAAAATATTTCTGAAGGAAATTGGCAGCACCGTATAAGAGAGGTTTTCTACGTTGGGACCCCGCCCTCACTTCATCGGCAATCGGCAATCGCATGGGCGTTTACTGTGGTTGTTTCAACAATTATATATTTATTGCTATGAACACATTTTAAGCCTTTATGATTATAATAGCAGTTAATAATATTTCAAGCATATCAAATATTATCCTATAAAATGTTCCAGAAATGTGCTAATTTAATTTTCGTAAATAGTATAAAACAGCGTTGGCCTTAATACTAATTTGTAAACGATATTAAAAATAGTGTTAGCCTTGATTTCAACAAAATGTAATCAGAGTGAGAGCGTGTGGCCGGCTGGTAGATTGCTTGCGCCAGCAGTCGGCAGGTAGTGGGTTTGAGCCCCATACCCATACATTGGGAACATCGAACGCTCTCCGGCCATCATACGAACATCTTTGGTGGTCGTGGTCCCTGTGAGGGCATTCTTCCCTAAATCAAGGAGTTAGGCTAGCCACCTACCCCGGCCGCGGCTTAAGATAGCTTATAAAACCGCCCTCAATGTGTGGAAATAACAGGCCCTCAGCCTATGATAAGAGGAAGAAGAGAAGAAGAAGTAATTAGAGTAGGCTTGGAAATAATGTAAAACAATGTAAGATCGAAGACAAAACATTGTGAAAAGGAAGCCAAGCTGTGCAGTGGTGTTAATTTTAGCTTCCCCAATAAATAATAACTGTTAATAAGTGAATAAATACATCTTTTCCCAATTCAGTGTGTTTTAAAATTAATTCTATATCCTTTGGGCACTCTGTTGCAGTAATTCGTAGCACCTCTGCAGAAGTTTAAAAGTGTTTAATTTGTGCATCGAGTGTTGACTGGTTTTTCAGAGATTGTGTAGGAGGTTCAAGCAGTGTAAATGGAGCTCTATGATCTAGAGCAGTGATTCCCAAAGTGGGCGATATCGCCCCTTGGGGGGCGCTGGAACGATCCAGGGGGGCAATAGTAGCCTCGGATGCATTTGGGGGGCGGTGAATAAAAATAAGGGGACGGTGAAAGCTTAAAGAAGGAAGAGAAGATAAGAAGATTTAGAAAAACAATTCGTACATATAACATCTGTTGTGTAACATAGTGTAACATTATTTTCCAAATAAACACACAAAATGCAAGTTACAGATTTATTTATTCCACGAAGACTATTTACCATTATTAAATGTTCTTATTCTTCTTCATCCCGTTTATTACTTTATTTATTCAGTCTGTTTATTCTCCGTTTCTTTAATTTTACTTTATCATACCCTTTAATACACCATCCAAAAAGTAAATACCATTATAATGAAGGGCTTTTATTATTCAAATTTTCTTTTATTCAAAATACAGGCTACAAATTCAGAAAAAAAATGTTGATTTTAAAAATATCATTTTCTCTAGCAATAATAATTTATACAAAATTTCTATATGGTATATTTTATTATAACATTTCATAATTGACTTTTTCAGATATTCATTTGAGTTTGGCTTTCACTTTAGTTATTCCGATTGTCAGTTAATACCTACAAATTAAAATTTAAGCTCTGATATTACCAAACAACTATCCCAACTTAGTCAACTTATATGCTCGAACCTTTTTAATAAACTATTCGCAATTAAACAGTAACTGTAGTTAATATAGCATGCATTAAACAATTCTCAAATATTTTCGTTGTACTTTTAATGTATAAATCTTTCCTTGTACTTTTTAATTGCTAATGAATGTATTCTTTCAAAATAATATCCTACCTAGAAATACTCTTATAGATAATTTTCAGTCTCAAGAAGCTACCACTACAATATCTTTCTGTTTGTTCGCTTAGAGAATGTAGATTTTCAGGTGGCGCTGAGTACGCCTTTTTCTGAAAAGGGGGCGGTAGGCCAAATAAGTTTGGGAACCACTGATCTAGAGGTAAGCAGCGACCTTCGTGGGAAGCAATTGGAGCCCTAATGTGAGGCAAAGGGTGAACTGGAGGTTTTCGCAGCGGTCGAGCTACAAGAGTCGTTTTGCAAGCGTCAGCGGCTTGTATCGGCAGGCCAACGAAGAAAGAGAGGCCCAGGCATTGCGGGACTTGCTGGAGCGTGAGTTAAGCCCTAGCTTTCATTGGAAAAACATCGGAAAGGTCAGAAAAGTTCATGCTAAAAGATTGAATTTAGTGAATTCCAAGCGTGGCGTTGTTTTTTTGTGCACTTCCGGCAGACGCGTCCTCTGAGTTTTTGTTGTTTGTGACGTGTATTTACTTACTGCAATTGTTATCACTTAAGGAACGCTTTAATGACGTAATCACCAATAATTTTCAAATAACAGCGAACTTGTTTTGCGAATTATGAGGTTGGATTACCATATTTGAATTAAAATTCCCATTAGTTAAATAATATCCAGTATTGTAGTAATCCCAGTAGTTAAATCAGCAATATACAAAGTGTTTACAATTAATTTATTAAAAAAGATAACACGATAATTAAGTTGACAGCAAATGTGTTTCCTATAATTTATACAAGTCACGATAATATTTGCTAGGATGTACAGACCCGACCCATATGAGATAAGAGTCTTTTGAGATTATTAAACTCATGTATTATTAATTATTAATAATAATCACAACATAGTACTATATACGTTCAAAATATACATTTACTCAGTTCTTTTATTTATTTAGGTGTAAATGAAGATACGAGTTAAAAACAGAATGGGCTAGAAAAATTTAGCCTCTTGCAATTCCCCAATCTGTCCTTCGCAATCGTGAGGTCTTAACACCTGAACACAATGGATGTGCGAATGTCGCTGCAATGACGTTGACAACAACAGGGCTGACGATGATATCATACCTGACAACCTTATCCTTTCGAAAGAAAGACGAAAGACGAGCAGAAGTAAAGATCACATTTTAGAAACAAGAATAAATATCAATAAAATCTACGCTACAATAGTGAATAAAACCATTATAGAAAAGTCAATTTTGAGACTCATTTTAGTTTTTTCTCCGAAAAACCCTTTAATAGAAGAAAATAAAGTATACAACTGTGACAGCAGAATTTCCATACCGCAATTAGTTCCGTTCGACCAGCTCTAGCTAGCAAAGCGTTGATCGTTGAATCGTCAACATAAGGTAATCTTCGTGGATAGTTACATGTAAGCTGAGCCTACTCTAAACGTTTTTACCTTTTTCCTATCTTTTTCCCATCCTCCATCCGTTATTCTTATTATACGCCGAGTTTGTTTAGTGCATTGGTATATATTCTATGTTGTCAATTGTCTCGATTCTTGCTCGAATAGTAGTGTTCAGCAGTGATTCATCTTTTTTAATTGTAGTTAATGCTAACGTTGTTATTTTATACATTTTATTAAACCGTTATCGGGTGATCTGCATATACCTTTTTTCAATGAAAAGAAAAATCCATAGCTCTCAGAAAAAAAAACATTAGGTTTTGACCACTGCTAAATCGTGTTGTAGTTTCAGAATCATTTGCCTTCCATCGCCAATGTTTTACATTTAAAAATTAAAAAAAAATGTATTTGACAACCCTACGATTTAATTTTCCACCGTCGAATTTGATGCTTTATTTTCCTAGTGAGAGAGAGAAATAATAAAGCGACATGAAAGGATATTCAAGAATTGCTGTAAATAATGGCGACAGTAAATACTGTGAAGAAGAATAAAGAGTTCGTGTTTCCGCATCTTGTGTTTCTCTAAACCCATACATGCTTGTTGCTTCATGAAGGTACATATTCTCAATATGAGTAATTGAATAGCATGTCAACTTATTTACTTCGAGGAATAATAATACTACCCGGACCACTAAATCCAAATACCGATAACAATTTTGATATATAATCCATTAAAAGAACAAAGCGTGGAAATCAATAGAGATCTCAACTGTTCATACTTCTATTTGGTATTAATCATAAAATAAAAATGGGAAATACCGTAATCGCATAAAATATAATTTCATGAGTTCCAGAAGACAGAAGAGTTTCGCCTCTGGCGTGGTTTACACGTTGAGTTACCGTGCTCTTTTGCTTTTCCTCCTGATGAAGCCGCTTACGAAAGTGGGCGAAACGTTGTGTTCTTCGACCTCAATAATGACACGGTCCAATCCCTGAAGTCGTTTGTTACGTAATTATTAATGGTTGTTTCATCTTTGTTGACATGTGTTTGATGTGCTCGTTAGTTATGCCATCGTTTCCTGGGGCCTTTTCGTTTTTTAATTTGTTTATGGCCAATTCTAATTCTTCTTCTACAATTTCCATCCCTTCAATGGTATTTTGTCCTTGTCTTCATTTTCTATCTCTTCTTCTATTCTTTCATATATATCGATTTCTGGGCTTTTCGCGTATAGCTTTTCCTAGTATTCTGTTGCTAATTTTAGTATATTTTCTCTTTTATTTCTCTAGATTGTTATTTTCATTTCTTAGACTATAGTTAACCAGCCTTCTGATAGTTTTTTTTTAATTTTTCTAGTCGAGCCTGGTGTTATTATATTTTGTATTTTGTTTGTTCCCATTTTCCAATGTCTTTCTTTTTTCAAGTTTTGATAGTTTATTTAGTTCGCGTATTCAATTCTGTTAGTCACTCCTGGTTGTTTTTTAAGTCCTTCGCGTTTCTTTATTAATTTGTTTTTGTTGAGTATGAAAGTTTCTGTTTCCTGTGATTGTCTTGTTGGTCTTTGGAATTCTTCCTTGCATTTTGTATGATAACTTCTATGTGATTATATATTTCTTGAATTTCTTTCCCTTGTACTGTATTTATATCCTCGCCCCTACAACTTTCTTTCATATTATGTACATATTTATCACGATCTATTTTGTTTCTTGTTTGAGCGTTTGTTTGTTGTCCATGTTTTTGTTTTCTATGAGTGTTCATATTTATAGTTATTATGGAATGTGTCATTTAGTGGTCAGTTTCGAATTGTAGTTAGTTTATGACCTCTGTGTCTTTAATTATCTCTTTATTGTTGCAAATTATATATTCGATTTCATTCTTTCATGTTCCATTTGAGGATTTCCATGTCTATTTTCCGCTACCAGGTTTTTTAAAAGGTCTTTGTTATAAAAGTTTGTGTTTGATAGCTAAACCAACTAGAGTTCTTCCTCATTCGTTTCTTAAACCGTAATCATGTTGTCCTGTTATTATCCCATCAGCTTTAACTTGTCTATTCTTAACCTGACTGCTGCTATTCTATCTGACTGTCCGTGAAATTCTTCTATCATGTCCAAAAGCCAACATCTCTTTGACATTCTTTTGAGCCTTTATAATATAGAATATGTCCTGTTTTTCTTTGTTTATTGTATCTTCTGCTCTTACTTCTGATTTTAGGGTTCTTACATTTAATATATTTATTGTCAGGGTATTTGGGTGTAATATTTTAGTATGAGGGGGCTTTGGTCATCAACTTCCCTGCTGACCAGGCTTCTGGGAGGTGCCAAACCTGCATTAAAAACAGTTTTAAAATGCACAAACTATACAAAAGACAAAATCGGTAGTATTGTGTACAACACGCAAAAATATTCCTGGAGATAGGGAGTATAGCGAAACAAACCTCTGAAAATTTAGATTAGAATGCCATCTTTACTAAAACAGGTGCAACCCCCACAACACGTAGTCTTATCATACATATAAGTATGAACTATACCAAACTTGTTCAACAGAAATCTCTGGTCAAATTACCCTTAGAAACAAACGCAATAATCCCTCTTGTTCTTTAAATATTCGTAGTATTAGTACAACTGTTAGTCGAAAACTTGTATCAGCAAAACCAGTATGCGATCATTCAATTTTTCTATGCTGAAAGTGTTCGGCCATTTCATATTCGCACCTATGCGAATGTAAGTTGTTTATGCAGTGTTGCATATCCATCTGTAAAAATTGTGCAGATAGTTTAAAAATACAGGACAGAGTACGACGCCTGAACCACGACTATGTGCAGCACTTACTGCATCAAGTGAGAGCAACTCGACGTGTGTGGAAGGTCTGATGATGGAAGAACGCCGTGCATTCAGTAGAGGCATTTCAGAAATTGTTGGTGTAAGTATAACTTCTCGCACTCTGCGACTTCGCATTCGAGGGTCGCCAGTTTCAGACGCCAAAGTGCAGAGAGCTATAGAAGAATTCTTGGGGTGACGTTTATGATGCAATAGGGTAATTAACTGCCTTACTGCACGTGGCGAATTATTATAATTATACAATTTAAAAAATAAAGATAGGTTTCTATTGAACAAGCCTCGTATATTATATAACACCATACTGAGACTGACGTCTTTCTACAGGAATTCAAATGTTCGACGTTGTAAACAGAAGCTCTTCTATGGTGACGAATTAATGAGACTTTATACCTCCTTCAACTTAATAAAAAAACCATCGAATCATCGATTATATAATTAATAAACTGTAATTGCAAAATGCCGAAAATTCTACGCAAACAACTGCAAACTATCCTGAAAATGCTTCAGGACGGCGCCTACTGTTGTAATGGTAGACACAAATGTCGTGCTAGAGCGTGTAAACGCTCTGCCGAATGATCTGGAAAGTTTTGGTTAACATTTCGGTAGCAGAAACCCTCTTAGATTTGTCTATTTTTATAACGTGATGCCGGTGCCTGAAACTGACGCTTTGATGGCATCGGAATACTGCTAGCTGTACGCTAAGTTATATAAGTAATAGAATATAAATGCAGAATGCTGAATATTCTACTGGAACAACTGCACACTATCCTGCAAATGCTTAATTCAGCAAGGCGCCTACTTTCCCTTTACAGGACTTGTATGCTTTCAGGCTTGAAATGTGCCTATGCGTACTGTAAAGATACTCTTTCCGAACTTGTTACGCAAAAACTATTGTGTAAAATGCAAGAGTGAACAGCGTGTCAAATAGGCTTAAAACACTTGCTATTTTATATACACAGATGTTGCCCTTTAATCAATAAACGAATGTAGACGTAATCAACATTCTAACATCCAACAATTTCTATTGCAAATCTACCAAATCAAGTCTAGCTGTAGTACTAACACGCTTCTTCTGAAATTTGATTAAAATCCGTAGTGTTGTCGAATAGTTTATTGTGTAGTAGAGTATATTTCTTTTGTAATGAGCTTGTGTATCGATGTTTCCAAGTTTTGTAGAAGTGTTCAATTACTGCCTCCACTTTCCACTTGTTGCGTTATGGATCTTTTTGAAGTTTCCTACAGATCATTAGGAAGGTTTTCGTTGTTAAGTTTTTTTGTAGCACACCGCTAACGGCAGCAGTAATTACAGTAGTTCACTCCTTGCAGGTTGCATATATGCTTCTTTAGCATTATTTCTCCTCTACATTCACGGTACAAATCCATATAAAGTTGGATTGTACGAAATGCGATCATTTGCAAAAAAATCCTCGCACTTTATATCGAGAGATCCAAAAAAAAGCTGTTCCTCAGCGGGCTGTGGAAATTCAACGTACGAATAATATGTTGGTGACACTGTACGTCAATGTCAAATTCGAGGTTAGCAGGTTAGGATTTGCGTCATTTTGTGTCATAACTGACGGAACACCTAACCTGATAACGTCGAATTTGACATTGACGTACAGTGTCACCAACATATTATTCGTACGTTGAATTTCCACAGCCCGCTGAGGAACAGGTTTTTTTGGATCTCTCGATATTTGTTGCCTCTAGGCAGTGTGGCGGATTAAATTAATATATTCTGGCACACTTCATATTCAATTTTAGCAAAATATGGCGTAGCTGCGGCCATTAATTAAATGGGCAACATGATTATTTTATCTATTTCATTTAAGTGCAAATTTGCTTCACAAAAACAATACATTAGCGCGGGCAGCGAACGGCCACCAATTCCCAATGAATAAATTGCGTCACTTACGGAAAATGAATAACAATAACGGCCGGTTTGACACCGAAAATGGCCAAATATTCAGCAACGTGTGATGTAGCGCCGGTTAAAATATTCAAATTAAAATGCGGGCCTGTCCGCGAGCATATTCCACAACGTAACGTCGTTATAATAATTGCAGGCTCCGACCACTTTCGGGATGGGCAATAAAACGGGTCTGTTTGTATCTGGCAAAGTAAGATTTACGAGAATAGGCGCTAAGAAATAAATCACAGTTCAAAGAAAACAAAATCTAGATGTCAATTTGTACAGGGGATGTAGCTCCATCTTTATATCGCGCGGACGTATATAGATATATAAAGAGCTGGAGGCCAATGAAGAGGATTTAGGAAGCCCGATGTCTTTAGCGGGTCCCTCAATATAGCCAACCTCGAAAAACAGACAAAGGCGTAAAAGCAATTTAAAGCAATGTACTGTAAACGCATCGTTTTACGGCCGGGATATTTGTGTTTTCAGGACAAATTCGTTTACTAAAATGTGTTAAATACAAACTCAGATCGCAAGCTGTGTATACATAGAAGTACATTAATGCGTTCGAATGGTTCATTTTTTAGTGCTTTTAACGGAGCAGTTCTGTAAGGAACGCCGAACACTATGGATATGACGGGGCCTTTGTCTTCGTTTCAGCGAGCTATTCGCCTTTCATTCTCCCCGAACGCGAGTGCATGTAATAGAAACCGCCGAATCAATTTTCAATATCTATGAATCACAGATGAAACCATCAAACCGCAGATTGGAGATCGAACACAACGCTTAACAGCAGAAATCGCAATCTGCTCTCACGGCCAAATGGAAATGATCCCATTTTTATGAAAATACTGAAGCAATAACCGCAGTTACATTAGGCGTTCAATTTTTATGACATTTCAGGTACTTGTGTGTATGTCTCACTAATAATTCGGACAGCGTTTTTAAATAAACAAATTCCTCTCCTTTTGGCAAATCAGTTTCTTCTTAGCAAAAATTGGTTTATGATTAAACAATTAAGAAATTTTCCCGAGGCGTCTTGAAAAATTATACCGTGCAAAGCTTTGCCATAATACAAGAAACAAAATCGGCGGAGACACAGATCCCTTAAAGACACGTAGTGATTATTGATGTTCTAAGAAACTTATTTTATTCCCCCATATACGAAAAGTGGGCCGTTTATTAGTCGAGTGCTACTGTGTCGTTAGCACCTGCACAAAATTCAATTTATGGATAAATAATCTTCTTGGAATTTCTACGCCGCTAATACGCCATAATCGGCGCTTGCATCTCCCGTGTGCGCGAATTGACGATAACAAAACGGCCTAACAACGCCCAGATACGCGTACAACCCTTCTTAAATTTCCTTAACAAATAGTCTTAAGAGGCCCAGAAAGGTATGCTTGGCTAGACACTTGGATCCAGCGATCCGTCCAGCCAGCCCTAACTGGAAAAGCCATCAGGCCTTCTGGGCCTCGCCGAGGCCACCGGCAGCCATAGAAGAGATTTCTGTCATCCCGACGCCGTCACATAGCCCTGGCAAGCGAAATAGACTTGCCGCATCGATCCCGACTTTGTCTTTTTTTGAAAGACAACTTGCCGTTAGTCTGAGACCTAGACCTGCCTGAAGAAGCCGTCCAGAACTATAAGAAAACCTTGCAGAACTCCCGATCTCCAAACCTAAACCCGGAGCGTATTTGTGTGTCCTGCTGAATTCAGTACCTACCTACAAATACATCCCTGAAACCATCTCCTGTCGTATTCGTGGCTTGTTTGAACCGGGACCTGAACCTGAACTGAACCGCGTGGCGCACCTACCCTTCCTGGACCCCTAGGGGTCAAGGCTCCAACACTGGTCCACTGAAACGACAATAATACGCATCCAGAGAAGCCGCGGCAAACATGTTGAATGCTGATTCATAAGGGCTCACTAGGACGCTTCAACGACCAAATTAATTAAAGGCATAACTTAACCCGTTTCAAGAGCACTTTCCTGTCCGTCGACGAATAGTACAGTGCGAAAGCCTCGGAGAAGCGCCCTGCTGGCTCTTGAATATTTATAAGGTAAAATATAAGCTAATTGCGGCGCTCCCGGGGCTGTAAAAAGTGGCTTCAAAGACTGTCTAGCCCAGTAATAACCGATTTACCACCGAGAACCCCAACCCTGTCATAATGTAGCAACATTAGTTCGCACCAACATAAACAACGCAGCCCTTAGGTGCTATCATATTTAATTCTGGAATCGTCTGTTACGAACCAGAGCGTCAGCGCTCGGCGCCTGTACCAAGGGCTACCAAACACATCGTGGGTTACAGCCTTTCCAAGTCGATTTCTGCAGCATCCGCCCGAATGCATCTTATTTTCTTGTTTAACATTGTACATACATTATAAACGTAATTTTAGTTTAAAATACCCTAATTTGTAAAATACAGAACAGTAGATACTTCTGTTTAATGTGTTCTTAGTCTATATACTTAACTATGAAACGAACCCTGGCTTTCTGAACTACTCTTAAGACAAATATGTTAGCAAACTAAATAAGCAAAAAGTATCCAGTTTAGCGATCTGATTACACTACAAACATCTGAAAAGAAATGCTCCAAACAGAAAAGTAAGGGGTAAAAAGCCTGAATGACTTCAGTATGAACATGCTGAAACAAAGAAGTTTAAAGAGAAAATATAATACCGAGCAAGAAAAACTCAAAAAGCTTCGGAAACAAATTCACAAAATGGAGGACCTGTATATATGTGATTCCCTCAAAATCAATAGAGGAGATCTTCTAACAATAAATGTAAATAATGACGACATCCTAGAAATAACCAAAGGATCGTTGTATGTCATAAGAACCTCAAAATCGGGAAAAGCGCTAGGACCATGATACAAAGGAAACCCCACTTACGGTAGAACTTGGATCGGAGTTCCACGGCTGCATCTCTCGGCGCCTCGTGGTACGGCTATCACGGAAAAAAGTTGGTCCCGGCGGTCATAACAACATCATGACAGTCGTTAGTGGGGTTGGAAGTCTTCATAACTTCACAGCGACGCCTATAATTGGCCTAACAGCTGTTGGCTGAGTGCAAATTAAATAACAGACTTAAGAGATTCGGTAGGTCAGCGTAAAAACGGATTATGGGCTGAAACAGAAGCTCGCGATTACCAAGACGATTGTAGCTAGAGAGGTACAGGGACAATTCTTGTTATGATTATAGGCGCTACTTGATGTTCATCAACCGGTGATGTACTGGGGACTTAACCTTGTTTCGTAATTTCCGAATTACCTTATTGTATTTCAAAATATGTGGGATTTCTAAGAATTCTGTCTACTGCTCGTGACGTCACGTCGCGCGATAAGCAGATCCTTCACATGCGTTAACCTGAGCAAAAAGTTCACAAAGCAAACAATATTGATGCACTGGTCCACAGCGCTTAAGGCATTACTGCACTTCTAACAGGGGATAACCCCCAAAACGTAGTTTATATACAAAATTGACGGTAATTTACGTTTGCAGAATTTTTGCTTCGTATATATCGTAAATAACGCAAGCAATATTAAATAACGAAACATACATATTTAACTTAGCTGGATGCTGCCATTCAGTAGCCGGCAAGATACGAAAATCAAGGCAGCGGCCATCGGGCGCTGAGTGAAAATCTGACAGGGTGATCGCTCGAAAACCACCGCCAGAAGTTGATCGAGAATGTAAGTACATTTTGGAAAAATAGTAGTGTGTTTTGTTTACGCATAAATAAAGGGTGTTTTTTTTAGAGGGATACAACTTTAAATTGAAATAAAACACAGAAAGATGTTTTTAATATCCATGAAATTGGCTTTATCTGAAAGATAATTTTATGGCATTTATGTTTGAATATGATTTCGGGCATGTGACCGCCGCGGCTGGCGTGTACATAACGTAATCTGGAGGTCCAATTTTCACACACTCTTCGCAGTAAATCAGGCTGTATTTCGGCAATAACGCGTCGAATGTTGGCTTCCAAGTGCTCAATTGTTTCCGGTTTATCGACGTAGACATTCGACTTTACATATCCTCAAAGAAAATAATCTAACGGTGTCAAATCACACGAAAGAAGTGGCCAGTTAACAGATCCATTTCGTGGATCCATTTTGAGGATCTGTTAACTGGCCACCTCTTTCGTGCGATTTGACGCCGTTAGATTATTTTCTTTGAGGATATGTAAAGTCGCATGTCTATGCCGATAAACCGAAAACAATTGAGCACTTGAAAGCCAAAATTCGACGCGTTATTGCTGAAATGAAATACAGCCTGATTTACTGCGAAAAGAGTGTGTGAAAATTGGACCTTCACATTGCGTCATGTATACGCCAATCGCGGCGGTCACATGCCCGAAATCATATTCAAACATAATAAATGCCATAAAATTATCTTTCAGATAAAGCCAATTTCATGGATATTAAAAACATCTTTCTGTGTTTTATTTCAATTTAAAGTTGTATCCCTCTAAAAAAACACCCTTTATATTGGTTGCTCCTAAAGGTATAGCATCATGCCATGAACCACGCCCGTCATTTCATATGTTCTACGAGAGAGAATGCGATGCAAAACCGTCTATTAGAGACCGTATATGAGGTAAACTGTAAATATCCGCCGCATAATCCTATTTTAAACCAACGAACAGGTTTGATATTTACTTTTGAGTTGCAGATCCCTCTCAATTTTTGCAGCACAATTAGCAATTCTGGAGACTCCAATGCAAATCATCTGCAGTTCCTGATTTAGTACAACTACAGCATAGAGAATATGCTGTATGCTGTGGTACAATACAATAAACGTAAAACATTGTCAGGAGTGAGTGGACCACGATCAAGCGAAACCTCCCGCTACTTCTCTCATCCTCCAAATAGTTTTTCCAACCATCAACTCAAACTTTTGATAATAAAATATCATGTTATACCTGGTCAAAAGCCTTAAAAATCAAATACAAAAACCATTTAATTGGAAGGCAATCAAAAAGGCACAAAAACTGCCTTCACAAAATATTTCCTATCAGGAATTTCCCGAAACACGAAGTGCTCAATGATATTCTATTCACTGCTTGCTTCAGCAAATGGCTCATATTGTGCCACAAAGGAGTAGCAATTTGTTTGGATTACAAAATTGTGCGTGATAGAGCACTATTTACAACTGTTCATTTAACTTTCTCAAGTGCACTCCATTTAGCGGTGTTGTATAATAAATTGTGTGCCCTACACGTAAGAGCGTGCTTATCTGATATGTTGAAAATCGGAGATTAAAAACGGAAAAAACTGCCCTTGTACTACATGAAATGCTCGTACTGAAAAACAAAAGGAAACCCTCAAGGCAAACAAGATTGAATACAGGAATTGGATATATTTGTTATAGCACTGCGCCCACGGCCGACAATAAAAATAAATTTTTTCTCCAACCACACGAATAAGACGCCATATTGTCGAATAATATTGTATAAAAAGTAAGTCATTTCGGGATGTTCACCAATTACCTTGGCAACTGTACACTTTTCGATTCATATTTGCACTAGTACAAAAATGGACGCAAGATAGGGTTTTATTATTAGGTAAATTTTAAATAAAACACAAACGCTTCGTCAATATTCGGCAATCGCCGTCGTTGTTGTTAATTTCCCCGTATAGTGATTATTTATTTTGCGCCATGACAGTTCTACAATATAACCTACAATGTTTGATTCTAAATAATAAGTCATATTGCCGAATTTGTGAGTAGTTGCAGAAAAAATAGTGTTTCATTGGCACAAAAAATGCGTTTTCGGGACGCGTGAGACTCGCCGGACTCCGCTGCGCGTCGTCCGGCGATCTGTCTTACTTGTCTCGAAATCATGCATTTTTTGTACTAATGAAACAAAGAACTATTTTGTTTTCATCCGTTTCATTAGCCTGCACTTCAAAATCCACTTATGGCGTGGCGTGGGAGTTTAGCGCTAAACTAAATTCAAATGGCTTCATAAAAGCTCATAAAGCCTTATATGATTAATTCTAAGCTTGCATATTATTAAAGCACTGCTTGAAACGAAAAACACTTTATGTGCTTTATTATCGGAAATGGGACGATGATAATAGCAGCATTGCTCTAATAAGAGTAATTTTGTATCTCTAAAATTGGCTTTTCCACATTATACCACAAGTATAATTTTAGAAGTTTCAAAGCAGATTTTAATAAAATTAAACTCTTCAGATTTTTTAATAACTTCCGAAGAAGTCACTAATCGGAAAATATTTGTTAGAACTGAATTAGAACTGAGTAGTACTAAATATTTTATAGGCAGTATCACTATCTACATTTTTCTTGGCAATTGTTTCAAATATCCCATTTCGTTCGCAACATTTAACTTTATACTGCCTATCGATGTTAATAATTTACACCTGGCTAAATCTTGTCTCCTTGGCCTGCTCAATGCCTTCCACTTCAGGATTTTCGTCTTTTCTGTACGAGTGAGTAGCGCAAACGAAGGTATCGTTCTAATTAATCTTTTCCAGTAATTTTTTCTGGTATCTGCAAATGTGAGTTAATATTTGCTAAATCAGAACTAATAGTTTAGCACGCCGAAATAAGCAAAATGAACAATTCTAAAACTGAAAACCAAAGATTAATGTATTTGAGAGCAAGTCATGAACCGTTCTGGCATCTATTAAACCACAGTCCCTCTGAGCCACCACTAGCCACCAACGACCATCAACTAAAATTCCAGCATGCGTAATGGTATGCGACTGGTCTCACTGAGCCACCGCTAGCCACCCATGGTCTTCAACCAGTTTGAAATTTCCAACCGGTCCGAATTTTGGTGGACGGTGGACGCCGCTAGGTAACCGTTAGGGTTTTTTGTTCTGCAGTTATTACCAAACAGCTACATATTTCGCAGCGTTTGAAACGTCAACATTAGAATTAAGGTTTGACCTTTGCTACTAATAAATTGTAACAATCTTGGTTCATTTTGTAGTAGCTGCAGAACTTCTCTTCATCGTTAACCAATTGTGACACCAATGGCTCTCTGTGTACAAATATTTCTTGCACCCACACTGTTTGCTGCTTTTGATTTATGTATATATGTCTGTATAATCTGTAATCTCATTTACCTTGCGGTGTAGAGGCTGGTGCTTTATGCGGTGGCATCTGGCGGTTAAATGCTCAACTTGCCCCGGATTCGGGATACAGAGTTGGAGCGCGCCTTTGGTGCTTGCGCAGCAACCATACTCTATCTCTTAGGTCTGCGGTTCTGAGTAGAGCACAATTAATTTGGTGCCCAACTGTTAATGGTCTCACCGAGCCCGATTCCAATCGCCAAGGCTACGGAAAAATTCCGACCACCGCGGGATTCAAACCGAGGACTTGCTTAATGCAAGCCTGGCGCTAACCCAACTGCGCCACGCGGCTTCTTGCTTTTCATTTATTTTTCTCCAAATATATATGAGAGGACGCGACTTATAGGTTATGATAATGGACACAAACATAAACAATCAATACTATGTACTCGTAGAAATGTTTAGCCAATGTAAGGAATTGTTACACGTGCAGGCATATCAATAGCTAGATTAAGTGTCGACTGTGGACATATTATGTTACACACAAGGCCCTGGACCTCATGGTTGTTTGCTTTCAGCTTAGTAATGGATTATGCGGCCACATAATTCACACGTTTCTTACAGAAAACTGGAGATATTTGGGCATAGTATCATTTGGAAATTCGCCACGCAGGCGAAAGCCAAATAGGGATTAAAGTGGCAATTTACGACTCTGGGTGCTAGCCATCCAGATCGGGAACACCGAAAATATTATAATACGGTTTAAACTGCGGTAGAAATACTGCGTCAAATGGAAACATTGTGATTGGATAATTACCCAGCGGAAACGCTGTGATTGGTTGTATGTTGGAAACACCATGGGTATTCCCGAGAGGGGATAGCCAATACTGGTTGATATTTAAGCAAAGGTAAAGAGACATTGGTAGGTAATCATTAACTCGACTGAGTCAAGGTACAACAGTTTGAACACCTTATTTTACTCCTAATTACGTGTTTGTCGCTACTTTGGATCAGCGGGCGATCTCATAGCTACAGCAGATTGAGGGCTGACAGCCGTAGTTTTTTTATTCCTAATTGCGTGTTTGTTGCTACTTTCGTTCAGCGGGCGATCTCATAGCTACGGCAGATTGAGGACTGACAACCGTAGTTTTCCTTTTTCTAATTACGCGATTGTCGCTACATTCGGTCGGCGGGCGATTTCATTGCTACAGCAGATTGAGGGCTGACACCCGTAATTACTATTACCTTTAATTGCGTACTTGTCGCTACATTGGATCAGCGGGCGATCTAATCGCTACAGCAGATTGAGGGCTGACCTGCGCAATTTCCTTCACCGATAATTTCCTCTCCAACCATCAAGCCCTTCCTTGCACTGACTAAGTCCCAGTATTACTATTACTAGTTACAGATATTACCAGTTGTAGATAAAAATGTAGAAATACCGACTAACTTATAACATTATGAGATAGCTTAGAGCCGTAGAATCGATGTAAAAAAAGCTATTTTTCGAACTGACCCCAAAAACCCCAGCCGGCTGCTAACTCGGTCGAGCTTAGAAGTAAGCTGATTCTAGAATGTTGCAAATAAATGGTGCACTTGGATAAACTCGACAAGCTTACACTGATTTGGGTAAGAGGGTAGTAAGGTAGAGATGATAATCAAACAGTTGACGAACTGGCTAAATTAACCACGTGAAAACAGGTAACGGGACCAAACCGCACCTGAGGAATAGCGTATGCAACAGCCAAAGAACACGCCATTAAATTGCTCAAAGACCAACAGTTGAGACTATGGATAGAATATCCCACTGCAAAGATTCGAGTGGTTACTTGTGAATCATCAAAGTAATTTCCCGAAAGTTCAGGAATAACCTGTTAATAGGTATAGCTCAGAGTACATAAAAACTATAGTTACTGGGGATAACACGTCATAAATTACGCCCACCATTCAATAGAAAGTAATTGCGAACAAAAGTGACTGTAATGGAAAATAACCAATTTTATAGACAAACGCCACTTTCATCTAATCACTTTTACGGGGGCAAATAATTAACTACCTTCCCAGGCTTTATTAACAAAATTCAGCATTTTCATATGGCACCACATAATTTCCCAACAGCTTTCATCTAAACTCACAAATTAATCCCAACATTAATTTCAGAAACACATACCTTTGACAAGCTCCCCGCAGTTCGAACTAATTACGATCTTTTTACCCCCTAATTAAAGGAAACGCTAAACCCAACTTGCGCCGAATCCCACGCACGTGCTGGAGAAGGCAACCCACATCATTTATTCCGAAGGAGTGTTTAATGGGCAGTCGTACATGGGTCGCCGAAATCAAAATGAGCAAACTATCGACAAACCGAAACACTGCCAGGCTGCAGTGGACAAATTCGACGGCTGGTAGACAATTCCGAACGCTGGGGATTAAGCCTCTGAACCAGGCTCATTTAATTAAACGGACGAACAGGGCATCGGCCATGCAATTATGCAAAATATTAGTTATACAACACTTTCGCACGATGTGACAGGGGCAAATCCATGACACATAAACCATAAACGGGTACATAATTTTTGGCGTCGTTCATTAACAGGCTTGCGATTTATGAGCTTCTGTTAGGCGAGACATGTTTGGTTTGCAAAAAAAATTATAATGGAAAAAAAAAATTTTTTTTTAGAAATAACGTAGAACCGATACATGAAACGTTAATCAGCGTGCCTGTCAAAATCAGATTACAAGATCTTAATAACCTTTAACCCATAGTGTAACATGTGGTGTTACATAAGTTATCAGGATATTCGCGACAGCGGCGTAATAAGCTTTTATGTGTCAGGTGCTGTTTTACTACACATCGCGAAAACGACTAACTCGCACTGACGAACAATTTATCAAAATTTTGTTCGCAGTCGCTGGAAATGCAACTTCTTGCGATGCAAGAGTTTTTAAAATTAACTAAGACAATATAAGAACGTATACAAATATTGAAATTCGCGCTCTAAAAAATCTCCATCAACAAGTCGTGTAAAAAAAGTGGGAGAAAGATTTGTTCAATTTGCCCCAACTACATGTAATGTTAATTGATTTAAATTATTCTGCCATCCGTCTACCTAGAAATAATAATAATGAAGTTAAAAGTAAACCATCATATTAGATAAATTCTCTCCACAACTATTTCGTTGTATTTTAAAGTAGCAAGGACATTTTTACAACAATTCGTGAGCTGAAGTAGGTTTGGTTTTTTAAAACATTTCTATCAGTGTTCAATATCCTTTACCACGAGTCCACACCCCATTTTGAATATTCCACTTCGTCATAACTTTCTTATTCCTTTTTTGCATCTTCCTCTGGAGCGACTTCGTATTCAGCTTTCATTTGAAAACTGTTCCATTGTTTTTGACAGTCGGCAGTCCGTTTCCACTTATCCTCTGAACATCATCAAATTACTTAGTTGCTTTTTTTGCATCGATTATATAATAGGCAACTTCCTCTCGCATGCGAATGTTGCGTACTTTATTCGTTCTGGAAATCTCTGCTGTTCTACTACTATTGTTTCACAATATTTTAAATATTTGCTATTAATCCACTTTCACTTATAACCACCCCCCGGTTTTTTTTTTATTATCTACAGTTCTATATTAATACTTTCAGTATTATTTTTACGTTGTAGGATCACTAAAACACGGTTCTTGGACAAATGCATACCCTATAATGCTGATATGTCAATTAAATTCATTTGTATGTATTGAAACGGGATATTTGTAATTAGTACACCAAAGCATTTCCCAGTTGTACCGATGAGTACACAGTGAGGTACTATTTTGTACATCCATAGCGTCCATTTGAAGACGGTAGTTTACGACGCATCAAAAGGCGCCTTTGTCACAAGTTGTGACGTCCATCAGACAAGCGGCGCCCGAGCTAGCAATCGAGGGTTCCTAGTATCATGCGTTGTACCGTCCAGAGCAATGATGCAATCTAAGACGTGCTCAATCCAACGGTATGGAGCAACCAGTTCCAGGTAAAAGAAACGGGTCAATATGACAAATTTACGTTCAAATATTTTATTGGCGTTTTAAAGACAGTTATTTTAATGCTATGTACTTTATATACATGCAAGTAGACCCAGCCATCTTGCACGTAGATTATTTGATGATTTAAACTTGTTTTATTTTATTTTATTTGTGTTTGTTGGAGCTTCCAGGCATGCACCCTAGTAAGGGAGGGGTGAGCGCGGCAGGGCGGCTCCAGGTAGTTTTAAGTAAGAAGTAGTCGTTAAGTAACTGTACATAGTTAAAGACGGTCTCGTACCAGTTCGCAGCACATCAGCTGAGAAACATAGCCCAAATCAACGGCACATCGGCTGTAAAGGGTTAATAAAGTTTCTGTAATATACTGGTGCTTTTTTTATTTACGTTATCGAATAACAAACATTAACATTTGGTCCTTCGACCCGGATCACCGGTAAATTAATTTAAAAAGTGTGTTCGTTCGTCGAAATTCCTGGAAATCGAGCTCCATCAGCCGCACAACAGCAGCACCAACGAGGGACGTTTTCCTATTGCACATCAGCACCTTCAAGACGACGACTCCGATCAAATTCTCTGCATATCAGCAGCATCAAGGCCAATTACATCAACTACACATCAGTAGAAAAACGGAGGGCATTAGGTCAAACAGGTCAGTGATCCTTTCCATAACTCTATTTCACCCGTCCTATCATCGGAGAGTGTATATCTTTGTCGCCGTGCAGTCTATTCTAATATTTAATTGAAATGGCGGCGGAATTAGGAACCTTGATTCACAAACGGGGTCATGTTAAGGCTAGATTGACAAAAATAGCAAATTTTGTAGGTAATTTTGAACAAGGGGATAATGTTAATCAGTTGAAGGTACGACTTCCCATGTTAAAGGAGATTAACGATCAGTTTAATAGCTTGCAAATGGAAATCTTAATGATTAATCCAGATTTGTCAGAAAATGATGATCAGGATAACTTTGACACGCTGTATTTTAATACAGTATGCGCAATTCAATCAATTTTGGAAGATCATACCGGTTCTGCGTCACAGAGAGTTCCTGCAGAAAATTCGCGTGAATCGCAATTTAATATCAAATTACCAATTTTAAATTTGCCCGAATTCTCCGGAAGGTATTCAAATTGGAGAGCTTTTTATGACACCTTTAAATCGCTAATCCACGATAACCACAAATTAAATGATTGTGAACGTTTTCACTATTTAAAATCCTGCCTTAAGCAAGAACCTCTGCATGCAATTGATGCATTGCCTGTATCACAAGCTAATTATACCTCTGCTTGGGAAATTCTAAAACGAAGGTATGAAAATAAAAGGTTAATCATACAAGAACATGTTCAATCTATATTAAAATTGTCAGTTATTTCTAGACCATCTCATATTTTGCTGCGCCAATTGGTAGACAAGGTAAACTCAAACATGGCAGCATTAAAGGTTCTAAATTTACCTGTTGATTCTTGGGATGCACTTATTGTTCCAATTTTGAACGAAAAATTAGATTATACCACTAACAAAGAGTGGCAATCGTGTCTAAATAGCGAGATTCCAACTTTAAAGGAATTTATAACATTTTTAGACAAACGATGCGAAGTACTCGAATCGTTAAGCTCTTTAACAAGGCCACATCAGGCGAATCCATCAAACAAAGTAAGCTTAAGGGAAAAACCACCTCGTCATGCTTCATACTTGAATATCAACAAACCGTCGTGCTTTCAATGTAAACGCAATTCGCACAACATATATCAGTGTTTAGAATTTTTAAAATTAAGTGTTCCCGATCGCCTTAAGCAAGTCGAGAAATTCGATTTATGCTCAAACTGTCTCAGAAATAATCATAAAACAAATGATTGCCGATCGATCTTAAAGTGCCGCGAATGCAAACAAAGGCATAATAGTTTGTTACATGTAGTTCAAAATGTTACAACGTTAGCAGAGGTTAGCAATGCCTCTCAATTGAATGAATCGGAAATAGTGCCATCAACATCAATGATATGTTCAAACAAGGACATTAATACGACTGTATTGCTATCAACCGCTTTAGTCAATGTCAGTGATAGCAAGGGAAACTTGCACGAAGCTAGGGCACTTTTAGATGTAGGTTCTCAAAGTAATCTCATAACTGAGAACTTAGCAAAAAAATTATCTCTGAATCAAGTGAACACAAATATTACAATTGCGGGTATTAATCAAGGTCTCAGTTACGTCAAAAAAATGGTAGAAGTCTCTGTCAAGTCCCGTCATAATAATTTCACTGCAGAAGTGCAATGTCTTATAGTACCGCAAATTGCACAAGATATTCCGTCGCGATGGGTCTAGGACACAACCCCCACTGTCCATAACGCCCACCATGTCCATAACCTCCACCGTGTCCATAACCTCCACCGTGTCCATAACCCCCACCGTCGGGTTTGTTCGTAATTTAAACTGTGCCCATAACCCCCACCGTCGGTTTGGTCCATAACCTCCACCGTGTCCATAACGCCCACCGACGATTTGGTCCATAACCTCCACCGTGTCCATAACCCCCACCGACGATTTGGGCCATAACCTCCACCGTGTCCATAACCCCCACCGTCGGATGGGTTCGTAATGTCAACTGTGTCCATAACCCCCACCGACGATTTGGGCCATAACGCCCACCGTGCCCATAACCTCCACCGTCCATAACCCCCACCTCGTCCATAACCTCCACCGTCGGCTTTGTTCGTAAGTTTTCAGAGTTTAAAAATGAACTTGAAACATTGCTAGACGGATCGGCAAAATGCCAAGGGCATATAAAATTAACGAAACCGTTCGTTTGGACTTTCCTATTTTGTAAAGACAAACGCTATCTAATACAGTGACCGCCAAAAAGTAAGTCATATACGGGAAAATTATTTATTATTGGTTTCTGAAAAAATTTCATTCTTGATAAAAGTTTGTGCATCTTCTGGAAGTCGTTTTACGATTGTTCTATTTGTCAAATGACTTAGGGCGTGGCGCGAAATTTAAATAGTCTGAAAAAAAAACTGATGGATAAGATGAGAACTGTGCCGCCACTGGCGTATGTCGTACTGCTATTATGTTAGGGATCGAACTGGAACATTTATCAAAGCTTTTTTGTGAAGAAAACCAGTTTATTTACACACTTTACATATTTATTTATTTTTAATTTCTTTGCATAAAAGAGAACACAGACCAAGTCTTAAATTTGTCGGCCAAAACAATAAAGTCTGCCAAAAATATATAATTATCTAAAAATTAAGAGAGTAAAAATAAACAATAATAATTACTTAGTACAAGTGTTTGAGATGAATTGCATCCCGTAACTAGCTACACAGTCAGAAAAGGAAGAATATAGCTACAGGTTACATTATTATTAATTAAAGGTAATTAACTACTACCTAAAACTAAAAAAATATATTATATATATAGCACACAAAATTTACAGAACATTAAAGTATAAATTAAAGGTATACCTTAAATGGTTCTGTAATTACGTAAGTCCGACAGATCGAACACCTCGAATCTACTGTAGCAGGATTATTTACATTATTATTAACTAAATGTAACTAATTACTACCTAAATGTAAAAACATATATATAATATACAAAATTTACAGAATAATTCAAATTTACGTAAGTCTGACAGACGTAAAATCTAAATCTAAAAATATACATATTACATAATATATACAAAATTTACAGAATCATTAAAATTTGAATTAACCCTGCAGTGGTCGCGCCAAGTCTCACAGACCCGATAAATACCTTATTGAGTGGAAATTTGTTAAAGGGGGTGTAAGAGTGTTTGTTGTGCGTTTTGGTACCTTTTAATTTTTAGACTTGGTTGCCTCCCGATAACCGGCATAAGCACAGTTGTTAGTGTTCGTGAGTTATTTGGAAAAAAGTCTGTGAAACTTGGCGCGACCATTTACGTTTGTGAAATTGTTTTGCGTTCTTGATTTTTTTACATTAAATGTAGCTGCAATGAACTCACAAATAATTTATGTTGCAAACAACATCGACGTTAGTATACTAAGGCGTCAATGTATACAAAAATTAGCTTTGATTCTAACAAATGACCAATTACATCGGCGATAACTACTCAATAGTTTTTTCTCGGAAATCCATCTAAGAAGAGAAGAAGTAGCTGGAACCTCTTCAGACCATCTAGTAAATGACCCTAATAACCCCACAATTAAAAAACGAGCTTTTATTTGAAATCGGCAGTGAAGTACGCCGAAATCGTCATTAAAATACGAGAAATCGGCAGTGAAGTAATCCATTGTTTTACGACTTTTTTGTAGGTGGCGAGGCGACAGATAATCGTCAATCGACCGAACATAACCTACACAAGTTGGTTAAAATGTTGTAATTTCACGATTTGTCGATTTCAAAGAAAACATAGTGTACACCTCGGCACTGAAGTTCCTTTTTATCCCACATGTGGTTTATTTGCTTTGGCCCTACGGGCCTCGGCAACTAAATCCACATTCGTGACAAAAAGCTATACTTCAGTGCCTTGGTATACAAACTACTATTTTCCAAAAAAATAGCAAAAAAATTTGTTTTGTAAAAATAAATTGTGTTTATCGCGTGCAGGGCTTTTGTGCACTACTTGTGCATTCTTGAACCAAAATGACGAAAATTAATTGTTTTGTTCTACCTCTTAGCATTAAAAACATTGCTCTGTCCATAAATGTATATAGAAAATTAAAATCTTGAAATTCATCAGAGGCTGTGTTTACTATTATGAAGTTAGCATGATCTACAAAAACCTTTAAAACTGAAACTGAAATATAACTGAAAATCTTGGTAATAGTAAATAAACATCTCATAATAAAACTTATTGTCATATAAATGGTTCTTAATTTTTTGGTTTGAGAGACTTGGCGCGACCAGCCGTGTCATGAAATTGGGCGCGACCACTGCAGGGTTAAAGGTAAACCCTAAGTGGTTCTGTGATTATGTAGGTCCGACAGATCGGGCACCTTGAATCCACTGTAGCAGGATTGTATGCCTGCGTTGTGCAATACCCGCACAGTAGATGGCCGCAATTCGACAAAACATAATTGCGCCTCCGACTGCTACATATGACACAAGCGCCGCTATGGGGCAGGTTCTCGTCTGCTTCTGAAAATGTAAGTGTTGTCATTAGATTTTCAAAACATTCTGAATATATTTCTGTAATAGAGTACTTACCGTCATCGTATCCGATGCCCCTGAATGGATTTTCCGGCTGAACTTCGTCGGTTTGAAAAGCTTCCACTGAAATAATCATCACTTTAATTTTAATAAAAAAAAAATTTAGGTGTGCCTGTTCTAAAATGGAACGTATTACAGTTAGTAAAAACTGGTGTTGCAATATTTAGTGCTCCCGTAGGTGTTCTCAAAACCGCTTTAAAAAATTATGATTCCAAAATAAACAAAATGTCATGAACACCTAAATAACATTATTTATCACGAACTTGTAAACACACGTATCGAGCCTATTTCTTTAAATCTCTTATTACCAAATTGGACCTGAAATAAATTGTAAAATTATAACTTGAATAAACAAATGGACATTCGAGCTCAATTTCGAATTTTTGGGGTGAATACTTCCTTTATTGTAAAAGGAAGTAAAAATAAATAACCGTAACCACGCTTGTATCTTCATTAAATTTCATTTTTTCTATTTCTCAATTGCAATAATTTATAACATACCTTCTTCCACTATATATACCACGGTTAATGAAGCGTCTGCAGGTAAAGTGCTACTGAAGACTTTCCTATTATTAAAATTTTATGTTTTGCCGTGTTCGTAGACGATCCCGCCGATGAAGACATTTTTCATCTACCAGAGGACTCATATGAGCCAATACCATGTACGTATGTATATACATACAACGGCTGTTGGCTGAGCACGACATAAATAAATAAACCCGTATGCCAAATTTCACTGTCTGAGAAACGAATTAAAATTTAAACTTCATCCATATTGATCTAGTTTATATTATACACCCTGTATACTAATCGGACTCTCATTTCACGGACGTTTTTTGTTTATTTTGGAATCATAATTTTTTAAAGCGGTTTTGAGAACACCTACGGGAGCACTAAATATTGCAACACCAGTTTTTACTAACTGTAATACGTTCCATTTTAGAACAGGCACACCTAAATTTTTTTTTATTAAAATTAAAGTGATGATTATTTCAGTGGAAGCTTTTCAAACCGACGAAGTTCAGCCGGAAAATCCATTCAGGGGCATCGGATACGATGACGGTAAGTACTCTATTACAGAAATATATTCAGAATGTTTTAAAAATCTAATGACAACACTTACATTTTCAGAAGCAGACGAGAACCTGCCCCCAAGCGACGCTTGTGTCATATGTAGCAGTCGGAGGCGCAATTATGTTTTGTCGAATTGCGGCCATCTACTGTGCGGGTATTGCACAACGCAGTCATACAATCCTGCTACAGTGGATTCAAGGTGCCCGATCTGTCGGACCTACATAATCACAGAACCACTTAGGGTTTACCTTTAACCCTGCAGTGGTCGCGCCCAATTTCATGACACGGCTGGTCGCACCAAGTCTCTCAAACCAAAAAATTAAGAACCATTTATATGACAATAAGTTTTATTATGAGATGTTTATTTACTATTACCAAGATTTTCAGTTATATTTCAGTTTCAGTTTTAAAGGTTTTTGTAGATCATGCTAACTTCATAATAGTAAACACAGCCTCTGATGAATTTCAAGATTTTAATTTTCTATATACATTTATGGACAGAACAATGTTTTTAATGCTAAGAGGTAGAACAAAACAATTAATTTTCGTCATTTTGGTTCAAGAATGCACAAGTAGTGCACACAAGCCCTGCACGCGATAAACACAATTTATTTTTACAAAACAAATTTTTTTGCTATTTTTTTGGAAAATAGTAGTTTGTATACCAAGGCACTGAAGTATAGCTTTTTGTCACGAATGTGGATTTAGTTGCCGAGGCCCGTAGGGCCAAAGCAAATAAACCACATGTGGGATAAAAAGGAACTTCAGTGCCGAGGTGTACACTATGTTTTCTTTGAAATCGGCAAATCGTGAAATTACAACATTTTAACCAACTTGTGTAGGTTATGTTCGGTCGATTGACGATTATCTGTCGCCTCGCCACCTACAAAAAAGTCGTAAAACAATGGATTACTTCACTGCCGATTTCTCGTATTTTAATGACGATTTCGGCGTACTTCACTGCCGATTTCAAATAAAAGCTCGTTTTTTAATTGTGGGGTTATTAGGGTCATTTACTAGATGGTCTGAAGAGGTTCCAGCTACTTCTTCTCTTCTTAGATGGATTTCCGAGAAAAAACTATTGAGTAGTTATCGCCGATGTAATTGGTCATTTGTTAGAATCAAAGCTAATTTTTGTATACATTGACGCCTTAGTATACTAACGTCGATGTTGTTTGCAACATAAATTATTTGTGAGTTCATTGCAGCTACATTTAATGTAAAAAAAATCAAGAACGCAAAACAATTTCACAAACGTAAATGGTCGCGCCAAGTCTCACAGACTTTTTTCCAAATAACTCACGAACACTAACAACTGTGCTTATGCCGGTTATCGGGAGGCAACCAAGTCTAAACTATTAAAAGGTACCAAAACGCACAACAAACACTCTTACACCCCCTTTAACAAATTTCCACTCAATAAGGTATTTATCGGGTCTGTGAGACTTGGCGCGACCACTGCGGTGTTAATTCAAATTTTAATGATTCTGTAAATTTTGTATATATTATGTAATATGTATATTTTTAGATTTAGATTTTACGTCTGTCAGACTTACGTAAATTTGAATTATTCTGTAAATTTTGTATATTATATATATGTTTTTACATTTAGGTAGTAATTAGTTACATTTAGTTAATAATAATGTAAATAATCCTGCTACAGTAGATTCGAGGTGTTCGATCTGTCGGACTCACGTAATTACAGAACCATTTAAGGTATACCTTTAATTTATACTTTAATGTTCTGTAAATTTTGTGTGCTATATATATAATATATTTTTTTAGTTTTAGGTAGTAGTTAATTACCTTTAATTAATAATAATGTAACCTGTAGCTATATTCTTCCTTTTCTAACTGTGTAGCTAGTTACGGGATGCAATTCATCTCAAACACTTGTACTAAGTAATTATTATTGTTTATTTTTACTCTCTTAATTTTTAGATAATTATATATTTTTGGCAGACTTTATTGTTTTGGCCGACAAATTTAAGACTTGGTCTGTGTTCTCTTTTATGCAAAGAAATTAAAAATAAATAAATATGTAAAGTATGTAAATAAACTGGTTTTCTTCACAAAAAGCTTTGATAAATGTTCCAGTTCGATCCCTAACATAATAGCAGTACGACATACGCCAGTGGCGGCACAGTTCTCATCTTATCCATCAGTAGGATTTTTTTTCAGACTATTTAAATTTCGCGCCACACCTTAAGTCATTTGACAAATAGAACAATCGTAAAACGACTTCCAGAAGATGCACAAACTTTTATCAAGAATGAAATTTTTTCAGAAACCAATAATAAATAATTTTCCCGTATATGACTTACTTTTTGGCGGTCACTGTATTAGATAGCGTTTGTCTTTACAAAATAGGAAAGTCCAAACGAACGGTTTCGTTAATTTTATATGCCCTTGGCATTTTGCCGATCCGTCTAGCAATGTTTCAAGTTCATTTTTAAACTCTGAAAACTTACGAACAAAGCCGACGGTGGAGGTTATGGACGAGGTGGGGGTTATGGACGGTGGAGGTTATGGGCACGGTGGGCGTTATGGCCCAAATCGTCGGTGGGGGTTATGGACACAGTTGACATTACGAACACATCCGACGGTGGGGGTTATGGACACGGTGGAGGTTATGGCCCAAATCGTCGGTGGGGGTTATGGACACGGTGGAGGTTATGGACCAAATCGTCGGTGGGCGTTATGGACACGGTGGAGGTTATGGACCAAACCGACGGTGGGGGTTATGGGCACAGTTTAAATTACGAACAAACCCGACGGTGGGGGTTATGGACACGGTGGAGGTTATGGCCCAAATCGTCGGTGGGGGTTATGGACACGGTGGAGGTTATGGACATGGTGGGCGTTATGGACAGTGGGGGTTGTGTCCAGGCCCCCTTTAAAGGTGGTTTCCCAAACATAAAGCCACATTTTTTATAGCACAACATTCGTTTTGTAACTCCTAACAGAATGTGGATGTAGTGAAGAGGAACGTATGCAATTAATCCAAATTCAGGAATATTTCCTAAAAGTATGTAACGTATATGATGCTCTTCCTGTTTTTTAGTTCTAAAATCTGTTTAACATGCTGTGTCTCGCCAAAACATACAGCACGACCATCATAAACAATTCTTTCAGTGTAACATTTTTTGTAAGAAAGATACCCACTATGGCCTTTGCAGGCGCATCATAAATCAATATTTTTATTCTAAATGAAACAGTAAAAGTTCCAAATGTAATGCCAATTTTTATTAAATGTATACTTTCTGTAACAAAAGCAAAAACTCAATCACTAGCAGGGGGTTTTTGTGGGCCCTGAAAAAGGGTCACCAGAAAATTACCTTACTAAGAGTTTCAACAGGTTTAATTTAAGATACAATCCACCAAAACGAGTGAACAGTACTTTTATAAAAGGGTAAATCCAATATTAACAGCAATTTCAATTGTATTACGTAGTATTATTAGCATTAACATTGAATTTATTAAATGCATCATTAATTGCATTTTCTATGCCAAAATAAAAAAAACACTCCCAACCAAGTATCTTGCAACCAGTTGTTTGTGTAGTAAGCAGTATAGGAGAATTCATTGGTAGGCTTTTTAAATCCTCGCTTGAACTAATTCCTAAAATTTTTAGTAATTTTGCAAGAGAAGCTAAAGAAACACTTTTTTCTGTGGCCCAGCTACCTAATTGTATATTATAAAGACTTATTTTTGTTTCATTAGTAATAGTAACATTAATATTATTAATTGTACAGTGTCTAAAGCACTAACATAGCCACATATTTCACTATCACCTTCAGATTCAAATTCTCCATTCTACAGGGTTCAGAAGTTTGTGTGTGATTTCCTCTGGCAGTTCTGATTGCATGTGAACTATTGATTGAGTTGTCCTTGGTATCTGAAGAACAAGCCAATTGTCTGCTTTCTAATGGAAAATCCGTGAAAGACAAAGATTCGCTGACTTCTTTAGCCACTTTAAGATATCTATTTGTTTAAAATAAATTATTATCATAAATATGATTTCATTGCATTGCAACGTAAAGCACATATAATATAAGGTATACATAATATAGCCGTGGCAAGTTACACAGTATTATTGCCATGACCTATTAATTGCAATAATGCTTGAAATAAATAAATTAATGCAAGATACCACCAAAAGTGAGGTTAGCATTAGGGCATGCATTTTCTTTATTAAGCCGCTTTGATCTTCGATTAATCACTTTGAACAAACACCTATCCTTATACAGGGTGTGGCATAGACTGCATAATAATGCACTGGCGTGTTCTTTGGTCAAAAAGAAACAAAAAAGTCCTAATAAACATATATTCCCAAATGCATAGTTTCCGAGATAAACACTGTTTACAAAAATGTTCACAACAAAAGCAATAAACTAAAAACTAAAATAAACTGTTACAAAAGATGTTCAATGTGTCTACCATTTTCTTCGACTCATGCACGAATTCGTTCAAAAATCGCCGGAACTTGCCTGTCTTGGTTAAAAGCCTAGTTAATTTTATTTCTTAAATCATCTAGGTCATGAATTGGTTCAGAGTAAACTATTTGGTTTAGATAACTCCATATGCAAAAATCAAGCGGACTTAGATCTGGTGAACGAGGCGGCCATGCCACCGGACCACCACGCATAATCCAGTTATTGCCGATTGTTTCGCTTAAGGGGATTGAACACGCTATTTAGTATTTGTTTGCGGCAATGTTGGCCGATTATACGTAGCACAACTTTATGTCCCACTCTCTGTAGTGAATTAAAGCAGGATACCAATATTACAGTTACTCAGTGCGCTTACTGCTATGACATCGCTCTTGCGTACTGACAGAGCAAGTGGTCTGCACGCATAGTGTAAACGCCCGGACTAAAGAAATTTTAAAATCGACAAGATACATACCCAGTAATAGAGTAATACTGATCGTTGCAGTAATGAATGGAATTGCATTTTACTAAATTATTGAACTAAGTAATGGATATAGTTTTATAGACCTATGCCTTTACGCAATTTGCGTTCTTCGCATATTTAATGCAGAATATGACATACTTGTATATTTCTCACAAAAGGTGAATAAAATGCATAAACGTATATCAACAGTGGTAATGTTTACATTTTAGTTTATACAGAATGACAGGAAACGATCATAATTCACAAACGAAGGACCTGTTTGGAGTAATTATTACGTTCCGGGAAGGTACTGAGTCTCAAATGCCAGTTCCCAGTTAATATATACAGTGTAGTGATTGACAAGGTTGTGTGCACCTGCATAAGAGAATTAAGCTTATTTAAGGCTCCTAATTGTCGAAGTAAGAGGACTATGCAACTACTGTACTCTTTCTTAGATCTGCCGGTTTCTCAAACTAATCGGCAAATAATGCTGAATGCTGCTCTTTACGAAGCAGTAGGCGTACAATTAGTTCCTTACTTGTACGGCTTAATGTGCGGGTGCGCCATCATGCATAAAATATGCATTTCGACGAGTTTGTAACGTCATATCATCAAATATTGCTTCCAATTCATTTCGTAAGAATTGAAGGTATGCATCTCCTGTTAGCTTGTTTGGAAGAAAACTGGGTCCTAGTAATTGATCTCCTATAACTCCAGGCCAAACGTTGAAAGAAAAGCGTCTTTGATGACGTGTTTCAACTATTGCATGGGGATTTTCATCGCTCCATATGTGCGCATTGTGGTGATTAAAAATCCCGTTTCGCGTAAAAGTGGCTTCGTCGGTAAACAAGACATTCGACGGGAAATGAACGTCTACTTGTTCACGAAGTATAGCCCAACCACAAAAAGCTTCTCTGTTTTCACTGTCTCCTTCGGTTAAAGCTTGTACTTGTTGATAGTGAAAGGGGTGTAAAGACTGATCTTTGAGAATTCGCCAAACAGTGCTTTTGCTCGTATTTTCCATGGCGCGGAAATTCCTTTTGTACTGGTTGTTGGATCTTCTTGAACTCTCGCCAAAATTGCTTCATCCAATTGCTCAGGTCTAACATTTGCTCTTTCCCTGGTTTATTTCAATTTTACGCTTCCAGTCTCTCGAAAACGTTGGAAAACTTGTGCAGATATTTGGTGGTGCCGCAAATTTCTGTTGGGATATCGTACTTCATACAAACGCGATGCTAGCAACGAATTTCCATCGGCTAAACCACAAACAAAAACCATATCCACTAACTCTTCCACAGGATATGTAATCGGAGCCATGATAACAAATCGAAAAAACGTCTAATTAAGATACGTCAAAAAAAAATTTAATAAAAAAAGTAGTAAGCCTACTTACAGCCGGTCTTATAAAGACCAGTAATCTGAGGTTAACTCTAATTCGATGTTAAACAGCGCATCAAAACGTTAGTGCTTATGACATTTTATTCATTAGTAAACAAATTTTGATGCGTTTTTGTTTATTTTAACATCGAATTAAAATTAATCTCAAATTAGTGGTCTTTATAAGACTGGCTGTTAATGTTCGGATTTTACAAATTACTTAAGTCGGTACATATCCTGTGGTACAAAATCAGTGTTTATCTCGGAAACTATGGATTTGCGAATATATGTTTATTAGGACTTTTTTGTTTCTTTTTGACCAAAGAACATGCTAGTGCATTATTATGCAATCTATGCGGGACACCCTGTGTTTTCATGCAATTTAGTTTAATAGTACTTCACCCAGGCGACTAAATAAATATATGCCATTCGCAAATTTTAACCCTGATTTTACTTTGATTATATGAGCGCGAATTTCTATGTTAATAGGACACCTGCTTATAAACAAAAAGCACATACCGCATGCGAAAATTGGACCATTACTAAAATCCAAGCCAGAATAGTTGAAAGAGCTAAAATGAGATTCTTACTGCACACTGCTGGCTGCACAATATTGGACCACAAACCAATAAGCAAATTCAACAAGAATTATACATTCAATCTAAATGAAAGAATAAAACAATACTGAACCAACTGGCACAAGCATCTCACTAAGATGGACTGTAACTCCTTCATTGCCAGCCTACAGGCGGAGTAAGAAACGTTGGACGACCGAAAAAATGCTGGAAAGGCCAGCTTTGATCTCAGATCTGAACCCATCAATAGGTTTAATCAGAAGTGAAGCTAAGTTTTCGAAAATGTAGTTTCTGACATTTTTGTATTTCATAATACAAAGGTAATATGTCATAGCCTGCAAAACTAAGATATGAACTTGAATCGCGGATTGTAATAAGTATACGTAGTACTTTGAAGAATTATTGGTGGTAAAAATTCTTAAGAAACGAAATTTTAAATTCCTTTTTTGGAATATTGGGGGTCCCAGAAAGTTGAATTTCAAGTTGTCCACTAAGATTTTCTATGAAATATAATGATTCTAATAATGTAATGAAGTTTATTATGTCATTTATGTAATAGTACGATACATGAAATCAAAATTACTGACTGATGACCATGGTTCACTCTACAAATTGTAATTTTAGTTGCACTTAAATTTACAGTAGGTTAAATTTCGGGTATTTTCAAGCTGCTCAAATTTTATAATAGCTACTTTTTCGATAAATATTACGAGAAACGAAACACAAGCATGCGAAGAAGCGCGAAAGAAAATCTCGACCCCTTCACGCTTTGCTTTCGAATTCTAGACTAATATTGGCTCTTACGTGAAAACGAACTAACACAAATTATAGAGCACAAAAAATTGTAAATAAAAGGTGTACTTTATTTTTGTGTAACATTATCGGGAACCGAATTAACTCGAACAGATTAAACACAGGTTTTTGAAGATGGCGGATACAGTACCTTAAAAAATCTTGGTCGACAACTTGAAATTAAGCTTTCCCAAATCTCCCCATACCCCAAAAAGGAAATTTCAAACTTCCAATTACATTCTGAAGATTACATTTCAACGGGTCAGCCTAGCAGATGTTCGTCTGCAATACGGGTTCCTTAGGATGAAGCAATATCGATAAACTGACGCAGAACGCTGAAAGCGTTACTGCACCGCTAACAGCGAAATGCTAACGCAACATGCAGCTTACTTGCTAAATACATAAAAAATTGACAATAATTCACACGTACAAGAGTGTATGCTAGTGCTTTTCAAATTAGCGGTAAATAACATATGCAATATTAGGTAATAAAGATAAATCCGACTCAGTTGAAATGGAGTCCAATTACTGATTAAACGTGAAAATCAAGGAAAAGCAGAATCGCTGGCCACCAAAGTTGAACGATGATGGCGGATTCGTGAGTGATAGGACTCGTGGCTCGAAATGGAAGCAAACTGGACCGCGTCTTCAAACCTTTGGAATGCCGGAGAGGATCGAAACGATAGATTTATGTGCAGGACGTCGACGGCATGGCTGCTGTACAAAGCGTAGCGAGACGATGCAGGGAGTTCCTGTGAATGCATCCGACTGTCGGTTGATGTAGAACTCCGCCAGGAATAATTCCGAATTTCACATGCGTAGACTACCTTTTTCAGAAGCTGAATGTATTCGTCAACAGTCGTAATTTGTACACTAAGGATTCTTCAAACAGCGATATATCACGGAACAGAATAACACACCACACGCGACCTCTGTACTCGAAAATATTTGGCCAACTACTGATCTGCTCCCTGCCAACTGAAATTTTACCACGAGAAGCAGTCCTCTCTGGTGCGTACATTCAAAAGCTAACGGTTGCTGGAATTTTTAAACGGTCCTAACAGCAGTGTTAATGTTTTGAAAGCTTTCCTACTAGTACTTGTAAGCATGTTTGGACAAAACTCATGTTTTTGTTTAACACCTGATTTATTATGTGTACGTATTTGGTTATATGTCCTGTTCTCGTACCTTGTCATAGGTACATACTCATATGTTTAAAAAATTTCCGCAATATCAAGAAAGGCAATTTTATATACAATTTATTCTTATTTTTAGAATTTTTGCCTATTTTATTCAGGATGTGTATAAATCAGTGTTCAAATCGTATGTAGCGTGTTATTCTTTGGAGAGTTTTGAGATGAAAATCTATCTATATATCGACTTTAAAACGTCTTACGATATTGTCTAATGCCCTTTCTCCGTTCCTTTCGGTTTTCCCATTGTTCATCTCTAAGGTCTCTGGTACTCATTGCTTTGTTTATTCCTTCCATCCAGTTCTTTCTTAGTCTTTCTTTTTTTCTGCGATATGGCCCATTTAATCACTTCCTTGAATTATCCATGCGCTTTACGTGACCATACCACGTTAACTGAAACGAAAATATTAATACAAAAATGTTGTTCCTCACATTATTGACAAGTGTATTTTTGGAAAAGAAATTTTGTGAAAACGTAGTTAAATTTTACTTTTGTGGTTTTGTTGACAAAATAATCGTTAGATGCAGGCCCGTTTGAATAAATTACAAATTTATGAACGGACATTTGCAACTTTGATTACTTCGTGTAACCAAACGAAAATCAGTCCGGAATATTTACATTAACATTTTCGTATTAATGTTTTCGGCATGAGAGTGACTGCGTAGAGCTTTAACACTGATTTAGACATCTTCTGGATATTAGACTTAAAACCTTGTACTTGCTGATAATGTCTACTTTTCCCCGTTTATTTAACGAAATTATTTATTAATACTTTAGCTTTGTTATTACTCTTTGCGTTTATAAGACGAAGGAAGTATCATAACCGTTAAAAAACTCACCTTTCGAGATTTCTTCAGATCCTCAAGTATCAGGGTTCTGACAGGACAAAAAACATGTTTTCTCAATTCCATTTACTGTCCTTCTGTGTGTCAATCCGCGTGTCTGTATGTCTGTCCATCTGTATGTCTGCCTGCCTACCTGCCTGTCCGTCTATTGGCCGTATAGCCCTATGTTGGAGGAAAACTATATTTTTCATGCGTATTATATATCTATTAGGCTCTAAACCGAATAAACTTTCGGTTAAATATGTACAAGGTACTTTAAAAAATAAAATGTCTATTTTGGTTTACCTGAAAAATAGTTAAAAGTAATAATTTGCACATAGCTTAGGCTTTACCCCTGACGAAAATGATGAGCCAACAGATACAGGATAAGGTGACTCATATAAATTACTTTGTTTACAGAGTTAGAAATTCTATTTCGAAATATTAAATTTAAATTTAAGCAGATATTATAAAACATATTTTATATTAGGAAATAACCCATTGTTTCGTCTCTAGGAATGACATTTCATTTTATGCTTGTGAAAACGCGTGGCTTTAAAGCATCAGCTTTCCCAATTCATTCGCAAAATTCAAACTGGGCGTTAGCTAGACGTCAGTGGATGTTATATTGAAGTTGTAATGCTTATTTTATGATAATCGAGTTTTGCTTTCCGCTTTGTTTCTCACATTCTATTTGCATTTATAGTTATTCTAGAGGTGTCTTTTGTTTTAAGCTCTCACAATTGTCTAGCTCGGTTTAATTCAGCTTTTGGCAGAGTTACTTTAGTTTTCGTAGTTATTTTTCTTTTTGCATTTATTTGTGTAAATGAATGCATTGATCTACGGCATATGTCAAAGTGTAATTTTCAATTTTCGTAATATTGAGCTTTCAAATGAAGTACTATTAAAACTTACCTTTAAATCCTATAATTTGCAAAGGTGTAGGAAGAGTCTACAAATTGTTACGCATACCTTGATATTCACTTCAAGATTGACTGTTTTGCTCCCGACGATTGAATCATTAAAAAGGTGTGAATTCTAACAGCTCTACTGAAAGAGCGAATCATTGATTTAATTTTCAACAGTTTTAAATATCTGCGCTTATTGGCCATCGTGCATTAAACTTAAACCATAACACTCAATCATTAGCCACATTTTACTGGCATTTGAACCAAACCCTACACAATCCCTTGGGCTTTTAAAAAATTTACGGTCAGCTAAAATACTGATATGTTCAATGCCAATAAATTCTCCATAAAAACACATAACCGATTTTACTTGGCTAGCTTAATTAAAATGTAAATTATGTTCTTGCACCGCGTGGCCTTGTCCTAAAGCTTTTTTGTGGTCCACCCTTAACCGCAGAATTATTCGGCCAGTCTTTGGGGACACTTCAGCTTCGGAGACGGCCAATCATGCGATTTTTAGCCGAATTTCCCTGTTGGCCCAACCATATTGTCGAGTTTTAATTTAAATGGAAGGAAAGCGCCGCGAGCAGTAACGATGGCAGGATAAAAGAATAAAAACATTGCGCTATTTATACAGGAGATCGCAATCAGATTGAAGAATTGGCTTGTTGAACTGCGAGTCGAGATAATTCTCCATACTGGCGCAAATCCCGTTATCACACCGCGGACGTGAGGAACGGCTTCCCAAAGGAACCCTCACTTACACCGAAAACAAAAGAGATTCATAAATTCAGTTTTTAATAAAATTTGCACGATTGAGGAAAATACGGTTACGTGAAATCCTATTCCAATATTGGTGATAAAGTTACGTAATGCGTCTTATGCCACCAAAGAGGTAGCTGC